>JANIIK010000297.1:11088-59554 GCA_027704905.1 Muraenolepis orangiensis
TAGGTACTGAAGGGGTATAGGGGTGGAGGAGGTCTGTTAGGTACTGAAGGGGTATAGGGGTGGAGGAGGTCTGTTAGGTACTGAAGGGGTATAGGGGTGGAGGAGGTCTGTTAGGTACTGAAGGGGTATAGGGGTGGAGGAGGTCTGTTAAGTACTGAAGGGGTATAGGGGTGGAGGAGGTCTGTTAGGTACTGAGGGATAGGGGTGGAGGAGGTCTGTTAAGTACTGAAGGGGTATAGGGGTGGAGGAGGTCTGTTCAGTACTGAAGGGGTATAGGGGTGGAGGAGGTCTGTTAGGTACTGAAGGGGTATAGGGGTGGAGGAGGTCTGTTAGGTACTGAAGGGGTATAGGGGTGGAGGAGGTCTGTTAGGTACTGAAGGGGTATAGGGGTGGAGGAGGTCTGTTAGGTACTGAAGGGGTATAGGGGTGGAGGAGGTCTGTTAGGTACTGAAGGGGTATAGGGGTGGAGGAGGTCTGTTAGGTACTGAAGGGGTATAGGGGTGGAGGAGGTCTGTTAAGTACTGAAGGGGTATAGGGGTGGAGGAGGTCTGTTAGGTACTGAAGGGGTATAGGGGTGGAGGAGGTCTGTTAGGTACTGAAGGGGTATAGGGGTGGAGGAGGTCTGTTAGGTACTGAAGGGGTATAGGGGTGGAGGAGGTCTGTTAGGTACTGAAGGGGTATAGGGGTGGAGGAGGTCTGTTAAGTACTGAAGGGGTATAGGGGTGGAGGAGGTCTGTTAAGTACTGAAGGGGTATAGGGGTGGAGGAGGTCTGTTAGGTACTGAAGGGGTGGAGGAGGTCTGTTAAGTACTGAAGGGGTATAGGGGTGGAGGAGGTCTGTTCAGTACTAAGGGGTATAGGGGTGGAGGAGGTCTGTTATGTACTGAAGGGGTATAGGGGTGGAGGAGGTCTGTTAGGTATTGGGGGGTATAGGGGTGGAGGAGGTCTGTTAAGTACTGAAGGGGTATAGGGGTGGAGGAGGTATGTTAAGTACTGAAGGGGTATAGGGGTGGAGGAGGTCTGTTAGGTACTGAATGGGTATAGGGGTGGAGGAGGTCTGTTAAGTACTGAAGGGGTATAGGGGTGGAGGAGGTCTGTTAGGTACTGAGGGGTATAGGGGTGGAGGAGGTCTGTTAGGTACTGAACGGGTATAGGGGCGGAGGAGGTCTGTTAGGTACTGAAGGGGTATAGGGGTGGAGGAGGTCTGTTAAGTACTGAAGGGGTATAGGGGTGGAGGAGGTCTGTTAGGTACTGAAGGGGTATAGGGGTGGAGGAGGTCTGTTAAGTACTGAAGGGGTATAGGGGTGGAGGAGGTCTGTTAGGTACTGAAGGGGTATAGGGGTGGAGGAGGTCTGTTAGGTACTGAAGGGGTATAGGGGTGGAGGAGGTCTGTTAGGTACTGAAGGGGTATAGGGGTGGAGGAGGTCTGTTAAGTACTGAAGGGGTATAGGGGTGGAGGAGGTCTGTTAAGTACTGAAGGGGTATAGGGTGGAGGAGGTCTGTTAGGTACTGAAGGGGTATAGGGGTGGAGGAGGTCTGTTAGGTACTGAAGGGGTATAGGGGTGGAGGAGGTCTGTTAGGTACTGAAGGGGTATAGGGGTGGAGGAGGTCTGTTAGGTACTGAAGGGGTATAGGGGTGGAGGAGGTCTGTTAAGTACTGAATGGGTATAGGGGTGGAGGAGGTCTGTTAGGTACTGAAGGGGTATAGGGGTGGAGGAGGTCTGTTAAGTACTGATGGGGTATAGGGGTGGAGGAGGTCTGTTAAGTACTGAAGGGGTATAGGGGTGGAGGAGGTCTGTTAGGTACTGAAGGGGTATAGGGGTTGAGGAGGTGTGTTAGGTACTGAAGGGGTATAGGGGTGGAGGAGGTCTGTTAAGTACTGAAGGGGTATAGGGGTGGAGGAGGTCTGTTAGGTACTGAAGGGGTATAGGGGTGGAGGAGGTCTGTTAAGTACTGAAGGGGTATAGGGGTGGAGGAGGTCTGTTAAGTACTGAAGGGGTATAGGGGTGGAGGAGGTCTGTTAGGTACTGAAGGGGTATAGGGGTGGAGGAGGTCTGTTAAGTACTGAAGGGGTATAGGGGTGGAAGAGGTCTGTTAGGTACTGAAGGGTATAGGGGTGGAGGAGGTCTGTTAGGTACTGAAGGGGTGGAGGAGGTCTGTTAAGTACTGAAGGGGTATAGGGGTGGAGGAGGTCTGTTAAGTACTGAAGGGGTATAGGGGTGGAGGAGGTATTTTAAGTACTGAAGGGGTATAGGGGTGGAGGAGGTCTGTTTTGTACAGAAAGGGTATAGGGGTGGAGGAGGTCTGTTAGGTACTGAAGGGGTGGAGGAGGTCTGTTAAGTGCTGAAGGGGTATAGGGGTGGAGGAGGTCTGTTAGGTACTGAAGGGGTATAGGGGTGGAGGAGGTCTGTTAAGTACTGAAGGGGTATAGGGGTGGAGGAGGTCTGTTAGGTACTGAAGGGGTATAGGGGTGGAGGAGGTCTGTTAGGTACTGAAGGGGTGGAGGAGGTCTGTTAAGTGCTGAAGGGGTATAGGGGTGGAGGAGGTCTGTTCAGTACTGAGGGGTATAGGGGTGGAGGAGGTCTGTTAGGTACTGAAGGGGTATAGGGGTGGAGGAGGTCTGTTAGGTACTGGGGGGTATAGGGGTGGAGGAGGTCTGTTAAGTACTGAAGGGGTATAGGGGTGGAGGAGGTCTGTTAGGTACTGAAGGGGTATAGGGGTGGAGGAGGTCTGTTAGGTACTGAAGGGGTATAGGGGTGGAGGAGGTCTGTTAAGTACTGAAGGGGTATAGGGGTGGAGGAGGTCTGTTAGGTACTGAAGGGGTATAGGGGTGGAGGAGGTCTGTTAGGTACTGAAGGGGTATAGGGGTGGAGGAGGTCTGTTAGGTACTGAAGGGGTATAGGGGTGGAGGAGGTCTGTTAAGTACTGAAGGGGTATAGGGGTGGAGGAGGTCTGTTAGGTACTGAAGGGGTATAGGGGTGGAGGAGGTCTGTTAGGTACTGAAGGGGTATAGGGGTGGAGGAGGTCTGTTAGGTACTGAAGGGGTATAGGGGTGGAGGAGGTCTGTTAGGTACTGAAGGGGTATAGGGGTGGAGGAGGTCTGTTAAGTACTGAAGGGGTATAGGGGTGGAGGAGGTCTGTTAAGTACTGAAGGGGTATAGGGGTGGAGGAGGTCTGTTAGGTACTGAAGGGGTGGAGGAGGTCTGTTAAGTACTGAAGGGGTATAGGGGTGGAGGAGGTCTGTTCAGTACTGAAGGGGTATAGGGGTGGAGGAGGTCTGTTATGTACTGAAGGGGTATAGGGGTGGAGGAGGTCTGTTAGGTACTGAAGGGGTATAGGGGTGGAGGAGGTCTGTTAAGTACTGAAGGGGTATAGGGGTGGAGGAGGTCTGTTAGGTACTGAAGGGGTATAGGGGTGGAGGAGGTCTGTTAGGTACTGAAGGGGTATAGGGGTGGAGGAGGTCTGTTAGGTACTGAAGGGGTATAGGGGTGGAGGAGGTCTGTTAAGTACTGAAGGGGTATAGGGGTGGAGGAGGTCTGTTAAGTACTGAAGGGGTATAGGGGTGGAGGAGGTCTGTTAGGTACTGAAGGGGTATAGGGGTGGAGGAGGTCTGTTAGGTACTGAAGGGGTATAGGGGTGGAGGAGGTCTGTTAGGTACTGAAGGGGTATAGGGGTGGAGGAGGTCTGTTAGGTACTGAAGGGGTATAGGGGTGGAGGAGGTCTGTTAGGTACTGAAGGGGTATAGGGGGGAGGAGGTCTGTTAGGTACTGAAGGGGTATAGGGGTGGAGGAGGTCTGTTAAGTACTGAAGGGGTATAGGGGTGGAGGAGGTCTGTTAGGTACTGAAGGGGTATAGGGGTGGAGGAGGTCTGTTAAGTACTGAAGGGGTATAGGGGTGGAGGAGGTCTGTTAGGTACTGAAGGGGTATAGGGGTGGAGGAGGTCTGTTAGGTACTGAAGGGGTATAGGGGTGGAGGAGGTCTGTTAGGTACTGAAGGGGTATAGGGGTGGAGGAGGTCTGTTAAGTACTGAAGGGGTATAGGGGTGGAGGAGGTCTGTTAGGTACTGAAGGGTATAGGGGTGGAGGAGGTCTGTTAAGTACTGAAGGGGTATAGGGGTGGAGGAGGTCTGTTAGGTACTGAAGGGGTATAGGGGTGGAGGAGGTCTGTTAAGTACTGAAGGGGTATAGGGGTGGAGGAGGTCTGTTAAGTACTGAAGGGGTATAGGGGTGGAGGAGGTCTGTTAGGTACTGAAGGGGTATAGGGGTGGAGGAGGTCTGTTAAGTACTGAAGGGGTATAGGGGTGGAGGAGGTCTGTTAAGTACTGAAGGGGTATAGGGGTGGAGGAGGTCTGTTAGGTACTGAAGGGGTATAGGGGTGGAGGAGGTCTGTTAGGTACTGAAGGGGTATAGGGGTGGAGGAGGTCTGTTAAGTACTGAAGGGGTATAGGGGTGGAGGAGGTCTGTTAGGTACTGAAGGGGTATAGGGGTGGAGGAGGTCTGTTAAGTACTGAAGGGGTATAGGGGTGGAGGAGGTCTGTTAAGTACTGAAGGGGTATAGGGGTGGAGGAGGTCTGTTAAGTACTGAAGGGGTATAGGGGTGGAGGAGGTCTGTTAGGTACTGAAGGGTAGGGTGGAGGAGGTCTGTTAAGTACTGAAGGGGTATAGGGGTGGAGGAGGTCTGTTCAGTACTAAGGGGTATAGGGGTGGAGGAGGTCTGTTAGGTACTGAAGGGGTATAGGGGTGGAGGAGGTCTGTTAGGTACTGAGGGGTATAGGGGTGGAGGAGGTCTGTTAAGTACTGAAGGGGTATAGGGGTGGAGGAGGTCTGTTAAGTACTGAAGGGGTATAGGGGTGGAGGAGGTCTGTTAGGTACTGAAGGGGTATAGGGGTGGAGGAGGTCTGTTAGGTACTGAAGGGGTGGAGGAGGTCTGTTAAGTACTGAAGGGGTATAGGGGTGGAGGAGGTCTGTTCAGTACTGAAGGGGTATAGGGGTGGAGGAGGTCTGTTAGGTACTGAAGGGGTATAGGGGTGGAGGAGGTCTGTTAGGTACTGGGGGTATAGGGGTGGAGGAGGTCTGTTAAGTACTGAAGGGGTATAGGGGTGGAGGAGGTCTGTTAAGTACTGAAGGGGTATAGGGGTGGAGGAGGTCTGTTAGGTACTGAAGGGGTATAGGGGTGGAGGAGGTCTGTTAAGTACTGAAGGGGTATAGGGGTGGAGGAGGTCTGTTAAGTACTGAAGGGGTATAGGGGTGGAGGAGGTCTGTTCAGTACTAAGGGGTATAGGGGTGGAGGAGGTCTGTTAGGTACTGAAGGGGTATAGGGGTGGAGGAGGTCTGTTAGGTACTGAGGGGTATAGGGGTGGAGGAGGTCTGTTAAGTACTGAAGGGGTATAGGGGTGGAGGAGGTATGTTAAGTACTGAAGGGGTATAGGGGTGGAGGAGGTCTGTTAGGTACTGAATGGGTATAGGGGTGGAGGAGGTCTGTTAAGTACTGAAGGGGTATAGGGGTGGAGGAGGTCTGTTAGGTACTGAGGGGTATAGGGGTGGAGGAGGTCTGTTAGGTACTGAACGGGTATAGGGGCGGAGGAGGTCTGTTAGGTACTGAAGGGGTATAGGGGTGGAGGAGGTCTGTTAAGTACTGAAGGGGTATAGGGGTGGAGGAGGTCTGTTAGGTACTGAAGGGGTATAGGGGTGGAGGAGGTCTGTTAAGTACTGAAGGGGTATAGGGGTGGAGGAGGTCTGTTAGGTACTGAAGGGGTATAGGGGTGGAGGAGGTCTGTTAGGTACTGAAGGGGTATAGGGGTGGAGGAGGTCTGTTAGGTACTGAAGGGGTATAGGGGTGGAGGAGGTCTGTTAAGTACTGAAGGGGTATAGGGGTGGAGGAGGTCTGTTAGGTACTGAAGGGGTATAGGGGTGGAGGAGGTCTGTTAGGTACTGAAGGGGTATAGGGGTGGAGGAGGTCTGTTAGGTACTGAAGGGGTATAGGGGTGGAGGAGGTCTGTTAGGTACTGAAGGGGTATAGGGGTGGAGGAGGTCTGTTAAGTACTGAAGGGGTATAGGGGTGGAGGAGGTCTGTTAGGTACTGAAGGGGTATAGGGGTGGAGGAGGTCTGTTAGGTACTGAAGGGGTATAGGGGTGGAGGAGGTCTGTTAGGTACTGAAGGGGTATAGGGGTGGAGGAGGTCTGTTAAGTACTGAAGGGGTATAGGGGTGGAGGAGGTCTGTTAGGTACTGAAGGGGTATAGGGGTGGAGGAGGTCTGTTAGGTACTGAAGGGGTATAGGGGTGGAGGAGGTCTGTTAGGTACTGAAGGGGTATAGGGGTGGAGGAGGTCTGTTAGGTACTGAAGGGGTATAGGGGTGGAGGAGGTCTGTTAAGTACTGAAGGGGTATAGGGGTGGAGGAGGTCTGTTAGGTACTGAAGGGGTGGAGGAGGTCTGTTAAGTACTGAAGGGGTATAGGGGTGGAGGAGGTCTGTTCAGTACTGAAGGGGTATAGGGGTGGAGGAGGTCTGTTAGGTACTGAAGGGGTATAGGGGTGGAGGAGGTCTGTTAAGTACTGAAGGGGTATAGGGGTGGAGGAGGTCTGTTAGGTACTGAAGGGGTATAGGGGTGGAGGAGGTCTGTTAGGTACTGAAGGGGTATAGGGGTGGAGGAGGTCTGTTAGGTACTGAAGGGGTATAGGGGTGGAGGAGGTCTGTTAGGTACTGAAGGGGTATAGGGGTGGAGGAGGTCTGTTAAGTACTGAAGGGGTATAGGGGTGGAGGAGGTCTGTTAGGTACTGAAGGGGTATAGGGGTGGAGGAGGTCTGTTAGGTACTGAAGGGGTATAGGGGTGGAGGAGGTCTGTTAGGTACTGAAGGGGTATAGGGGTGGAGGAGGTCTGTTAGGTACTGAAGGGGTATAGGGGTGGAGGAGGTCTGTTAAGTACTGAAGGGGTATAGGGGTGGAGGAGGTCTGTTAAGTACTGAAGGGGTATAGGGGTGGAGGAGGTCTGTTAGGTACTGAAGGGGTGGAGGAGGTCTGTTAAGTACTGAAGGGGTATAGGGGTGGAGGAGGTCTGTTCAGTACTAAGGGGTATAGGGGTGGAGGAGGTCTGTTATGTACTGAAGGGGTATAGGGGTGGAGGAGGTCTGTTAGGTATTGGGGGTATAGGGGTGGAGGAGGTCTGTTAAGTACTGAAGGGGTATAGGGGTGGAGGAGGTATGTTAAGTACTGAAGGGGTATAGGGGTGGAGGAGGTCTGTTAGGTACTGAATGGGTATAGGGGTGGAGGAGGTCTGTTAAGTACTGAAGGGGTATAGGGGTGGAGGAGGTCTGTTAGGTACTGAGGGGTATAGGGGTGGAGGAGGTCTGTTAGGTACTGAACGGGTATAGGGGCGGAGGAGGTCTGTTAGGTACTGAAGGGGTATAGGGGTGGAGGAGGTCTGTTAAGTACTGAAGGGGTATAGGGGTGGAGGAGGTCTGTTAGGTACTGAAGGGGTATAGGGGTGGAGGAGGTCTGTTAAGTACTGAAGGGGTATAGGGGTGGAGGAGGTCTGTTAGGTACTGAAGGGGTATAGGGGTGGAGGAGGTCTGTTAGGTACTGAAGGGGTATAGGGGTGGAGGAGGTCTGTTAGGTACTGAAGGGGTATAGGGGTGGAGGAGGTCTGTTAAGTACTGAAGGGGTATAGGGGTGGAGGAGGTCTGTTAAGTACTGAAGGGGTATAGGGGTGGAGGAGGTCTGTTAGGTACTGAAGGGGTATAGGGGTGGAGGAGGTCTGTTAGGTACTGAAGGGGTATAGGGGTGGAGGAGGTCTGTTAGGTACTGAAGGGGTATAGGGGTGGAGGAGGTCTGTTAGGTACTGAAGGGGTATAGGGGTGGAGGAGGTCTGTTAAGTACTGAATGGGTATAGGGGTGGAGGAGGTCTGTTAGGTACTGAAGGGGTATAGGGGTGGAGGAGGTCTGTTAAGTACTGATGGGGTATAGGGGTGGAGGAGGTCTGTTAAGTACTGAAGGGGTATAGGGGTGGAGGAGGTCTGTTAGGTACTGAAGGGGTATAGGGGTTGAGGAGGTGTGTTAGGTACTGAAGGGGTATAGGGGTGGAGGAGGTCTGTTAAGTACTGAAGGGGTATAGGGGTGGAGGAGGTCTGTTAGGTACTGAAGGGGTATAGGGGTGGAGGAGGTCTGTTAAGTACTGAAGGGGTATAGGGGTGGAGGAGGTCTGTTAAGTACTGAAGGGGTATAGGGGTGGAGGAGGTCTGTTAGGTACTGAAGGGGTATAGGGGTGGAGGAGGTCTGTTAAGTACTGAAGGGGTATAGGGGTGGAAGAGGTCTGTTAGGTACTGAAGGGTATAGGGGTGGAGGAGGTCTGTTAGGTACTGAAGGGGTGGAGGAGGTCTGTTAAGTACTGAAGGGGTATAGGGGTGGAGGAGGTCTGTTAAGTACTGAAGGGGTATAGGGGTGGAGGAGGTATTTTAAGTACTGAAGGGGTATAGGGGTGGAGGAGGTCTGTTTTGTACAGAAAGGGTATAGGGGTGGAGGAGGTCTGTTAGGTACTGAAGGGGTGGAGGAGGTCTGTTAAGTGCTGAAGGGGTATAGGGGTGGAGGAGGTCTGTTAGGTACTGAAGGGGTATAGGGGTGGAGGAGGTCTGTTAAGTACTGAAGGGGTATAGGGGTGGAGGAGGTCTGTTAGGTACTGAAGGGGTATAGGGGTGGAGGAGGTCTGTTAGGTACTGAAGGGGTGGAGGAGGTCTGTTAAGTGCTGAAGGGGTATAGGGGTGGAGGAGGTCTGTTCAGTACTGAGGGGTATAGGGGTGGAGGAGGTCTGTTAGGTACTGAAGGGGTATAGGGGTGGAGGAGGTCTGTTAGGTACTGGGGGGTATAGGGGTGGAGGAGGTCTGTTAAGTACTGAAGGGGTATAGGGGTGGAGGAGGTCTGTTAGGTACTGAAGGGGTATAGGGGTGGAGGAGGTCTGTTAGGTACTGAAGGGGTATAGGGGTGGAGGAGGTCTGTTAAGTACTGAAGGGGTATAGGGGTGGAGGAGGTCTGTTAGGTACTGAAGGGGTATAGGGGTGGAGGAGGTCTGTTAGGTACTGAAGGGGTATAGGGGTGGAGGAGGTCTGTTAGGTACTGAAGGGGTATAGGGGTGGAGGAGGTCTGTTAAGTACTGAAGGGGTATAGGGGTGGAGGAGGTCTGTTAGGTACTGAAGGGGTATAGGGGTGGAGGAGGTCTGTTAGGTACTGAAGGGGTATAGGGGTGGAGGAGGTCTGTTAGGTACTGAAGGGGTATAGGGGTGGAGGAGGTCTGTTAGGTACTGAAGGGGTATAGGGGTGGAGGAGGTCTGTTAAGTACTGAAGGGGTATAGGGGTGGAGGAGGTCTGTTAAGTACTGAAGGGGTATAGGGGTGGAGGAGGTCTGTTAGGTACTGAAGGGGTGGAGGAGGTCTGTTAAGTACTGAAGGGGTATAGGGGTGGAGGAGGTCTGTTCAGTACTAAGGGGTATAGGGGTGGAGGAGGTCTGTTATGTACTGAAGGGGTATAGGGTTGGAGGAGGTCTGTTAGGTACTGAAGGGGTATAGGGGTGGAGGAGGTCTGTTAAGTACTGAAGGGGTATAGGGGTGGAGGAGGTCTGTTAGGTACTGAAGGGGTATAGGGGTGGAGGAGGTCTGTTAGGTACTGAAGGGGTATAGGGGTGGAGGAGGTCTGTTAGGTACTGAAGGGGTATAGGGGTGGAGGAGGTCTGTTAAGTACTGAAGGGGTATAGGGGTGGAGGAGGTCTGTTAAGTACTGAAGGGGTATAGGGGTGGAGGAGGTCTGTTAGGTACTGAAGGGGTATAGGGGTGGAGGAGGTCTGTTAGGTACTGAAGGGGTATAGGGGTGGAGGAGGTCTGTTAGGTACTGAAGGGGTATAGGGGTGGAGGAGGTCTGTTAGGTACTGAAGGGGTATAGGGGTGGAGGAGGTCTGTTAGGTACTGAAGGGGTATAGGGGCGGAGGAGGTCTGTTAGGTACTGAAGGGGTATAGGGGTGGAGGAGGTCTGTTAAGTACTGAAGGGGTATAGGGGTGGAGGAGGTCTGTTAGGTACTGAAGGGGTATAGGGGTGGAGGAGGTCTGTTAAGTACTGAAGGGGTATAGGGGTGGAGGAGGTCTGTTAGGTACTGAAGGGGTATAGGGGTGGAGGAGGTCTGTTAGGTACTGAAGGGGTATAGGGGTGGAGGAGGTCTGTTAGGTACTGAAGGGGTATAGGGGTGGAGGAGGTCTGTTAAGTACTGAAGGGGTATAGGGGTGGAGGAGGTCTGTTAGGGACTGAAAGGGTATAGGGGTGGAGGAGGTCTGTTAAGTACTGAAGGGGTATAGGGGTGGAGGAGGTCTGTTAGGTACTGAAGGGGTATAGGGGTGGAGGAGGTCTGTTAAGTACTGAAGGGGTATAGGGGTGGAGGAGGTCTGTTAAGTACTGAATGGGTATAGGGGTGGAGGAGGTCTGTTAGGTACTGAAGGGGTATAGGGGTGGAGGAGGTCTGTTAAGTACTGATGGGGTATAGGGGTGGAGGAGGTCTGTTAAGTACTGAAGGGGTATAGGGGTGGAGGAGGTCTGTTAGGTACTGAAGGGGTATAGGGGTTGAGGAGGTGTGTTAGGTACTGAAGGGGTATAGGGGTGGAGGAGGTCTGTTAAGTACTGAAGGGGTATAGGGGTGGAGGAGGTCTGTTAGGTACTGAAGGGGTATAGGGGTGGAGGATGTCTGTTAAGTACTGAAGGGGTATAGGGGTGGAGGAGGTCTGTTAAGTACTGAAGGGGTATAGGGGTGGAGGAGGTCTGTTAGGTACTGAAGGGGTATAGGGGTGGAGGAGGTCTGTTAAGTACTGAAGGGGTATAGGGGTGGAAGAGGTCTGTTAGGTACTGAAGGGTATAGGGGTGGAGGAGGTCTGTTAGGTACTGAAGGGGTGGAGGAGGTCTGTTAAGTACTGAAGGGGTATAGGGGTGGAGGAGGTCTGTTAAGTACTGAAGGGGTATAGGGGTGGAGGAGGTATTTTAAGTACTGAAGGGGTATAGGGGTGGAGGAGGTCTGTTTTGTACAGAAGGGGTATAGGGGTGGAGGAGGTCTGTTAGGTACTGAAGGGGTGGAGGAGGTCTGTTAAGTGCTGAAGGGGTATAGGGGTGGAGGAGGTCTGTTAGGTACTGAAGGGGTATAGGGGTGGAGGAGGTCTGTTAAGTACTGAAGGGGTATAGGGGTGGAGGAGGTCTGTTAGGTACTGAAGGGGTATAGGGGTGGAGGAGGTCTGTTAGGTACTGAAGGGGTGGAGGAGGTCTGTTAAGTGCTGAAGGGGTATAGGGGTGGAGGAGGTCTGTTCAGTACTGAGGGGTATAGGGGTGGAGGAGGTCTGTTAGGTACTGAAGGGGTATAGGGGTGGAGGAGGTCTGTTAGGTACTGGGGGTATAGGGGTGGAGGAGGTCTGTTAAGTACTGAAGGGGTAAATGGGTGGAGGAGGTCTGTTAAGTACTGAAGGGGTATAGGGGTGGAGGAGGTCTGTTAGGTACTGAAGGGGTATAGGGGTGGAGGAGGTCTGTTAGGTACTGAAGGGGTATAGGGGTGGAGGAGGTCTGTTAAGTACTGAAGGGGTATAGGGGTGGAGGAGGTCTGTTAGGTACTGAAGGGGTATAGGGGTGGAGGAGGTCTGTTAGGTACTGAAGGGGTATAGGGGTGGAGGAGGTCTGTTAGGTACTGAAGGGGTATAGGGGTGGAGGAGGTCTGTTAGGTACTGAAGGGGTATAGGGGTGGAGGAGGTCTGTTAAGTACTGAAGGGGTATAGGGGTGGAGGAGGTCTGTTAGGTACTGAAGGGGTATAGGGGTGGAGGAGGTCTGTTAGGTACTGAAGGGGTATAGGGGTGGAGGAGGTCTGTTAGGTACTGAAGGGGTATAGGGGTGGAGGAGGTCTGTTAGGTACTGAAGGGGTATAGGGGTGGAGGAGGTCTGTTAAGTACTGAAGGGGTATAGGGGTGGAGGAGGTCTGTTAAGTACTGAAGGGGTATAGGGGTGGAGGAGGTCTGTTAGGTACTGAAGGGGTGGAGGAGGTCTGTTAAGTACTGAAGGGGTATAGGGGTGGAGGAGGTCTGTTCAGTACTAAGGGGTATAGGGGTGGAGGAGGTCTGTTATGTACTGAAGGGGTATAGGGGTGGAGGAGGTCTGTTAGGTATTGGGGGGTATAGGGGTGGAGGAGGTCTGTTAAGTACTGAAGGGGTATAGGGGTGGAGGAGGTATGTTAAGTACTGAAGGGGTATAGGGGTGGAGGAGGTCTGTTAGGTACTGAATGGGTATAGGGGTGGAGGAGGTCTGTTAAGTACTGAAGGGGTATAGGGGTGGAGGAGGTCTGTTAGGTACTGAGGGGTATAGGGGTGGAGGAGGTCTGTTAGGTACTGAACGGGTATAGGGGCGGAGGAGGTCTGTTAGGTACTGAAGGGGTATAGGGGTGGAGGAGGTCTGTTAAGTACTGAAGGGGTATAGGGTTGGAGGAGGTCTGTTAGGTACTGAAGGGGTATAGGGGTGGAGGAGGTCTGTTAAGTACTGAAGGGGTATAGGGGTGGAGGAGGTCTGTTAGGTACTGAAGGGGTATAGGGGTGGAGGAGGTCTGTTAGGTACTGAAGGGGTATAGGGGTGGAGGAGGTCTGTTAGGTACTGAAGGGGTATAGGGGTGGAGGAGGTCTGTTAAGTACTGAAGGGGTATAGGGGTGGAGGAGGTCTGTTAAGTACTGAAGGGGTATAGGGGTGGAGGAGGTCTGTTAGGTACTGAAGGGGTATAGGGGTGGAGGAGGTCTGTTAGGTACTGAAGGGGTATAGGGGTGGAGGAGGTCTGTTAGGTACTGAAGGGGTATAGGGGTGGAGGAGGTCTGTTAGGTACTGAAGGGGTATAGGGGTGGAGGAGGTCTGTTAAGTACTGAAGGGGTATAGGGGTGGAGGAGGTCTGTTAAGTACTGAAGGGGTATAGGGGTGGAGGAGGTCTGTTAGGTACTGAAGGGGTGGAGGAGGTCTGTTAAGTACTGAAGGGGTATAGGGGTGGAGGAGGTCTGTTCAGTACTAAGGGGTATAGGGGTGGAGGAGGTCTGTTAGGTACTGAAGGGGTATAGGGGTGGAGGAGGTCTGTTAGGTATTGGGGGTATAGGGGTGGAGGAGGTCTGTTAAGTACTGAAGGGGTATAGGGGTGGAGGAGGTCTGTTAAGTACTGAAGGGGTATAGGGGTGGAGGAGGTCTGTTAGGTACTGAAGGGGTATAGGGGTGGAGGAGGTCTGTTAGGTACTGAAGGGGTGGAGGAGGTCTGTTAAGTACTGAAGGGGTATAGGGGTGGAGTAGGTCTGTTCAGTACTAAGGGGTATAGGGGTGGAGGAGGTCTGTTAGGTACTGAAGGGGTATAGGGGTGGAGGAGGTCTGTTAGGTACTGGGGGGTATAGGGGTGGAGGAGGTCTGTTAAGTACTGAAGGGGAATAGGGGTGGAGGAGGTCTGTTAAGTACTGAAGGGGTATAGGGGTGGAGGAGGTCTGTTAGGTACTGAAGGGGTATAGGGGTGGAGGAGGTCTGTTAAGTACTGAAGTGGTATAGGGGTGGAGGAGGTCTGTTAAGTACTGAAGGGGTATAGGGGTGGAGGAGGTCTGTTCAGTACTAAGGGGTATAGGGGTGGAGGAGGTCTGTTAGGTACTGAAGGGGTATAGGGGTGGAGGAGGTCTGTTAGGTATTGGGGGGTATAGGGGTGGAGGAGGTCTGTTAAGTACTGAAGGGGTATAGGGGTGGAGGAGGTCTGTTAAGTACTGAAGGGGTATAGGGGTGGAGGAGGTCTGTTAGGTACTGAATGGGTATAGGGGTGGAGGAGGTCTGTTAAGTACTGAAGGGGTATAGGGGTGGAGGAGGTCTGTTAGGTACTGAGGGGTATAGGGGTGGAGGAGGTCTGTTAGGTACTGAACGGGTATAGGGGCGGAGGAGGTCTGTTAGGTACTGAAGGGGTATAGGGGTGGAGGAGGTCTGTTAAGTACTGAAGGGGTATAGGGTTGGAGGAGGTCTGTTAGGTACTGAAGGGGTATAGGGGTGGAGGAGGTCTGTTAAGTACTGAAGGGGTATAGGGGTGGAGGAGGTCTGTTAGGTACTGAAGGGGTATAGGGGTGGAGGAGGTCTGTTAGGTACTGAAGGGGTATAGGGGTGGAGGAGGTCTGTTAGGTACTGAAGGGGTATAGGGGTGGAGGAGGTCTGTTAAGTACTGAAGGGGTATAGGGGTGGAGGAGGTCTGTTAAGTACTGAAGGGGTATAGGGGTGGAGGAGGTCTGTTAGGTACTGAAGGGGTATAGGGGTGGAGGAGGTCTGTTAGGTACTGAAGGGGTATAGGGGTGGAGGAGGTCTGTTAGGTACTGAAGGGGTATAGGGGTGGAGGAGGTCTGTTAGGTACTGAAGGGGTATAGGGGTGGAGGAGGTCTGTTAAGTACTGAAGGGGTATAGGGGTGGAGGAGGTCTGTTAAGTACTGAAGGGGTATAGGGGTGGAGGAGGTCTGTTAGGTACTGAAGGGGTGGAGGAGGTCTGTTAAGTACTGAAGGGGTATAGGGGTGGAGGAGGTCTGTTCAGTACTAAGGGGTATAGGGGTGGAGGAGGTCTGTTAGGTACTGAAGGGGTATAGGGGTGGAGGAGGTCTGTTAGGTATTGGGGGGTATAGGGGTGGAGGAGGTCTGTTAAGTACTGAAGGGGTATAGGGGTGGAGGAGGTCTGTTAAGTACTGAAGTGGTATAGGGGTGGAGGAGGTCTGTTAGGTACTGAAGGGGTATAGGGGTGGAGGAGGTCTGTTAGGTACTGAAGGGGTGGAGGAGGTCTGTTAAGTACTGAAGGGGTATAGGGGTGGAGTAGGTCTGTTCAGTACTAAGGGGTATAGGGGTGGAGGAGGTCTGTTAGGTACTGAAGGGGTATAGGGGTGGAGGAGGTCTGTTAGGTACTGGGGGGTATAGGGGTGGAGGAGGTCTGTTAAGTACTGAAGGGGAATAGGGGTGGAGGAGGTCTGTTAAGTACTGAAGGGGTATAGGGGTGGAGGAGGTCTGTTAGGTACTGAAGGGGTATAGGGGTGGAGGAGGTCTGTTAAGTACTGAAGTGGTATAGGGGTGGAGGAGGTCTGTTAAGTACTGAAGGGGTATAGGGGTGGAGGAGGTCTGTTCAGTACTAAGGGGTATAGGGGTGGAGGAGGTCTGTTAGGTACTGAAGGGGTATAGGGGTGGAGGAGGTCTGTTAGGTATTGGGGGGTATAGGGGTGGAGGAGGTCTGTTAAGTACTGAAGGGGTATAGGGGTGGAGGAGGTATGTTAAGTACTGAAGGGGTATAGGGGTGGAGGAGGTCTGTTAGGTACTGAATGGGTATAGGGGTGGAGGAGGTCTGTTAAGTACTGAAGGGGTATAGGGGTGGAGGAGGTCTGTTAGGTACTGAGGGGTATAGGGGTGGAGGAGGTCTGTTAGGTACTGAACGGGTATAGGGGCGGAGGAGGTCTGTTAGGTACTGAAGGGGTATAGGGGTGGAGGAGGTCTGTTAAGTACTGAAGGGGTATAGGGGTGGAGGAGGTCTGTTAGGTACTGAAGGGGTATAGGGGTGGAGGAGGTCTGTTAAGTACTGAAGGGGTATAGGGGTGGAGGAGGTCTGTTAGGTACTGAAGGGGTATAGGGGTGGAGGAGGTCTGTTAGGTACTGAAGGGGTATAGGGGTGGAGGAGGTCTGTTAGGTACTGAAGGGGTATAGGGGTGGAGGAGGTCTGTTAAGTACTGAAGGGGTATAGGGGTGGAGGAGGTCTGTTAAGAACTGAAGGGGTATAGGGGTGGAGGAGGTCTGTTAGGTACTGAAGGGGTATAGGGGTGGAGGAGGTCTGTTAGGTACTGAAGGGGTATAGGGGTGGAGGAGGTCTGTTAGGTACTGAAGGGGTATAGGGGTGGAGGAGGTCTGTTAGGTACTGAAGGGGTATAGGGGTGGAGGAGGTCTGTTAAGTACTGAAGGGGTATAGGGGTGGAGGAGGTCTGTTAGGTACTGAAGGGGTGGAGGAGGTCTGTTAAGTACTGAAGGGGTATAGGGGTGGAGGAGGTCTGTTCAGTACTAAGGGGTATAGGGGTGGAGGAGGTCTGTTAGGTACTGAAGGGGTATAGGGGTGGAGGAGGTCTGTTAAGTACTGAAGGGGTATAGGGGTGGAGGAGGTCTGTTAGGTACTGAAGGGGTATAGGGGTGGAGGAGGTCTGTTAGGTACTGAAGGGGTATAGGGGTGGAGGAGGTCTGTTAGGTACTGAAGGGGTATAGGGGTGGAGGAGGTCTGTTAGGTACTGAAGGGGTATAGGGGTGGAGGAGGTCTGTTAAGTACTGAAGGGGTATAGGGGTGGAGGAGGTCTGTTAGGTACTGAAGGGGTATAGGGGTGGAGGAGGTCTGTTAGGTACTGAAGGGGTATAGGGGTGGAGGAGGTCTGTTAGGTACTGAAGGGGTATAGGGGTGGAGGAGGTCTGTTAGGTACTGAAGGGGTATAGGGGTGGAGGAGGTCTGTTAAGTACTGAAGGGGTATAGGGGTGGAGGAGGTCTGTTAAGTACTGAAGGGGTATAGGGGTGGAGGAGGTCTGTTAAGAACTGAAGGGGTATAGGGGTGGAGGAGGTCTGTTAGGTACTGAAGGGGTATAGGGGTGGAGGAGGTCTGTTAGGTACTGAAGGGGTATAGGGGTGGAGGAGGTCTGTTAGGTACTGAAGGGGTATAGGGGTGGAGGAGGTCTGTTAGGTACTGAAGGGGTATAGGGGTGGAGGATGTCTGTTAGGTACTGAAGGGGTGGAGGAGGTCTGTTCAGTACTGAAGGGGTATAGGGGTGGAGGAGGTCTGTTCAGTACTAAGGGGTATAGGGGTGGAGGAGGTCTGTTAGGTACTGAAGGGGTATAGGGGTGGAGGAGGTCTGTTAGGTATTGGGGGTATAGGGGTGGAGGAGGTCTGTTAAGTACTGAAGGGGTATAGGGGTGGAGGAGGTCTGTTAGGTACTGAAGGGGTATAGGGGTGGAGGAGGTCTGTTTAGTACTGAAGGGGTATAGGGGTGGAGGAGGTATGTTAAGTACTGAAGGGGTATAGGGGTGGAGGAGGTCTGTTAGGTACTGAAGGGGTATAGGGGTGGAGGAGGTCTGTTAAGTACTGAAGGGGTATAGGGGTGGAGGAGGTCTGTTCAGTACTGAGGGGTATAGGGGTGGAAGAGGTCTGTTAGGTACTGGGGGGTATAGGGGTGGAGGAGGTATGTTAAGTACTGAAGGGGTATAGGGGTGGAGGAGGTCTGTTAAGTACTGAAGGGGTATAGGGGTGGAGGAGGTCTGATAGGTACTGAAGGGGTATAGGGGTGGAGGAGGTCTGTTAGGTACTGAAGGGGTGGAGGAGGTCTGTTATGTACTGAAGGGGTATAGGGGTGGAGGAGGTCTGTTAAGTACTGAAGGGGTATAGGGGTGGAGGAGGTCTGTTAAGTACTGAAGGGGTATAGGGGTGGAGGAGGTCTGTTTAGTACTGAAGGGGTATAGGGGTGGAGGAGGTCTGTTAGGTACTGAAGGGGTGGAGGAGGTCTGTTAAGTACTGAAGGGGTATAGGGGTGGAGGAGGTCTGTTCAGTACTGAGGGGTATAGGGGTGGAGGAGGTCTGTTAGGTACTGAAGGGGTATAGGGGTGGGGGAGGTCTGTTAAGTACTGAAGGGGTATAGGGGTGGAGGAGGTCTGTTAGGTACTGAAGGCGTATAGGGGTGGAGGATGTCTGTTAAGTACTGAAGGGGTATAGGGGTGGAGGAGGTCTGTTAAGTACTGACGGGGTATAGGGGTGGAGGAGGTCTGTTTAGTACTGAAGGGGTATAGGGGTGGAGGAGGTCTGTTAAGTACTGAAGTGGTATAGGGGTGGAGGAGGTCTGTTTGGTACTGAGGGGTATAGGGGTGGAGGAGGTCTGTTAAGTACTGAAGGGGTATAGGGGTGGAGGAGGTCTGTTATGTACTGAGGGGTATAGGGGTGGAGGAGGTCTGTTAAGTACTGAAGGGGTATAGGGGTGGAGGAGGTCTGTTAAGTACTGAAGGGGTATAGGGGTGTAGGAGGTCTGTTAGGTACTGAAGGGGTATAGGGGTGGAGGAGGTCTGTTAGGTACTGAAGGGGTGGAGGAGGTCTGTTAAGTACTGAAGGGGTATAGGGGTGGAGGTGGTCTGTTAAGTACTGAAGGGGTATAGGGGTGGAGGAGGTCTGTTAAGTACTGAAGGGGTATAGGGGTGGAGGAGGTCTGTTAGGTACTGAAGGGGTGGAGGAGGTCTGTTAAGTACTGAAGGGGTATAGGGGTGGAGGAGGTCTGTTCAGTACTGAGGGGTATAGGGGTGGAGGAGGTCTGTTAGGTACTGAAGGGGTATAGGGGTGGAGGAGGTCTGTTTGGTACTGAGGGGTATAGGGGTGGAGGAGGTCTGTTAGGTACTGAAGGGGTATAGGGGTGGAGGAGGTCTGTTAAGTACTAAAGGGGTATAGGGGTGGAGGAGGTCTGTTAGGTACTGAAGGGGTATAGGGGTGGAGGAGGTCTGTTAGGTACTGAAGGGGTATAGGGGTGGAGGAGGTCTGTTAGGTACTGAAGGGGTATAGGGGTGGAGGAGGTCTGTTAAGTACTGAAGGGGTATAGGGGTGGAGGAGGTCTGTTAAGTACTGAAGGGGTATAGGGGTGGAGGAGGTCTGTTAGGTACTGAAGGGGTATAGGGGTGGAGGAGGTCTGTTAGGTACTGAAGGGGTATAGGGGTGGAGGAGGTCTGTTAAGTACTGAAGGGGTATAGGGGTGGAGGAGGTCTGTTAAGTACTGAAGGGGTATAGGGGTGGAGGAGGTCTGTTAAGTACTGAAGGGGTATAGGGGTGGAGGAGGTCTGTTAGGTACTGAAGGGGTATAGGGGTGGAGGAGGTCTGTTAAGTACTGAAGGGGTATAGGGGTGGAGGAGGTCTGTTAGGTACTGAAGGGGTCTAGGGGTGGAGGAGGTCTGTTAAGTACTGAAGGGGTATAGGGGTGGAGGAGGTATGTTAGGTACTGAAGGGGTATAGGGGTGGAGGAGGTCTGTTAAGTATTGAAGGGGTATAGGGGTGGAGGAGGTCTGTTAAGTACTGAAGGGGTATAGGGGTGGAGGAGGTCTGTTAAGTACTGAAGGGGTATAGGGGTGGAGGAGGTCTGTTAGGTACTGAAGGGGTATAGGGGTGGAGGAGGTCTGTTAAGTTCTGAAGGGGTATAGGGGTGGAGGAGGTCTGTTAAGTACCTAAGGGGTATAGGGGTGGAGGAGGTCTGTTAGGTACTGAAGGGGTGGAGGAGGTCTGTTAGGTACTGAAGGGGTATAGGGGTGGAGGAGGTCTGTTAGGTACTGAAACATGCACAACCGATGGACAACTTGACAAGTTGTAGCAGGGATTGAACCGGCAACCTTCTAAGAACTTCTGGGCAGGTCAACCTGAGCATAAATGACTTCAGTAACAGGGCTTAACTGACAGTAGATGGAGGGATTGTTTGGACTCTGGAAAGAAAATAATACATTGTTCTATCTATTGTGTTATCTTATATATTAAACATGTACCAATTACCATGTTATTGATATAGTTGTCTAACATATGCATTTGACATTTCAAGGTAACCAAATATTCATAGAAGTTTAATGTGTAGGAAATCGTCTTACCTGGTCACCATCACAGGGAGAAAGGACTTCAGAGTTTTCTATAAGGTGGTCCAATGAAAAAAGGACTAAATGACATTTATGCATCCATACAATATTAAATTGTGTGGCTATGATGTCTTGTTGAAATTCCTGTTAAGGTTAAAGCGAGACCCCCAGCAGACTGGAGGTCCCTCCCCTCACAGCAGACTGGGAACATAAACCCAGTCCCAGTCTGATGTCATGAGGACGTTGGTTAACCTTCCTCTACGTGCTGTGGGACGGCAGTCTGCAATATGCTGCTGGCCTATGCTTTCCTAGTTTAACTTGGTTTATATTATATTACAATGATTTATATTTGATGTGTTAAATCAGGCACTACTGGTTTGTTGATGTTACTACATGTGCTGCAGGAAGCAGAAGCTGTTGTTTAGAGCAGGGGTTCCCAACCTTTTTTGTGCCACGGACCGGCAGATACATGAAAAAAATCTCGCGGACCGGTTGTCAAAGTGTGTTGTCAACACACACCCCTAACAAAACGGCAGAGCTCGATTTCAGTATAAACGCGCCAGTGAGACCAGTGAGACCAGTGAGACCAACCCACAGAGGACAGGGATCATTAAATGGTTCTTGTTGTTCTGCATTCCTGTCAACAAACAAAAAACAGGAACATAGAACAACTTTACCGTACACTTCAATGCTGAGATGTGGGATGTCTATCTTCAGTGACAGAGGAGATGCTTTATAAATGTTAACATATATCAGACATGCTGTAAGATTCAATATCTATTATTTAAAATGGCCTGATTTGAGTTGACAGCATCGGCATCCGGATGAGATTATAGGAAGATCCCGGCTTTTCTGGCATTTCTGACCAATCAGGACATCTCTTCTCTGATTGGTTCAGGGAATCTGTCTTTCCTGTTTATCACAGGTGAATGAAACACTTCTCAATGGTGGAGCCACGTAGGGAGGGAGGGAGCAGAGAGGGAGAGGACTAGTTAGTGTTTTCTGCTCTCTCTCTTTACTTCTCTCTCTCAACTCTCAAACCTACAGCAGCTTTAATACAAACAATGAAGTCACCTGTGTTTGAGAATCCTTAACATCTGTATTCATGATGTCCAGCGATGCACTGAACCTCATGTCAATCAGGTGTCGTTTGTATTTACTATTCTCATCATATTATCAATATGTTCTCTGATCTTACCAGCTGCTTCTGAACACAAAGGTTTGATCTCCATCATCTCCTCAGACCAGCTGACTTCGTTGCTGTGGTTACAGATCACCATTGAACCATTGGACAGGTAGAGGTGGAGCGAGAGGTCGGTGACCTCCACCTCTGTTGGGTCTCCTCCATCCTCTGAGCAGGTTTGAGTGGTGCACGTGAAGGTGGAGTTCTTAGAGAAGGCCTGAGAGCTACAGATCACACTCACATTACAGGATTCAGGGCTGAGAGACACAGACGCCTCCAGGACCACTGGTGATGCCTGTTCTGGAACAAGGACATTTTCATGTTCAAAACACACAAACAAACCGCTTGTAGAAGTCAAATGTCTGTACTCTGTTTCAGTGAACATACCTCGTACTGTCACCTGGTATTCTGTGTGAATGTAGTCTTCATCAGAACTAACTATTGCTTGGTAACATCCGCTTTCATTCAATCCTCCGTTTTTGAATCTTAAAGAATAATTTTCTGTCGAAAACTCTGCCCTTCCTTTAAAGTAATGTGTTGTATCTTTCCCTTTGGGAGAATATCTTATGATATTGTACGTTTTTGTGTTTGTATTTAATTTCCACGTGAGCAGATGATCATCTTTGAGTTTCAGGTTTTTGATCTCCATGAATAAAACATTTCCCATCAGCAAAAACACGCTGTTATTTGTGGACCCTGAAACAAATAATGAACAAAGTAATTACACAAAGTGTACGTTCGTATCTATGTATGCAGCTATCCAGACTGATACACAAACACAATATTAGCCCACTTTAAATAACGTTAACTAAATAACACCCTTTTTTCACATAAAGAGACCTAAAAACAGCGAAGACAGAATATGTTCACGTAAGGACAGTTCACTTCTAATAACGGAATCAACACATAAAGGACTATCGGAGATGGTAAAAAGCAGTTAGTTTTTACCTTGCAGGCCTACGAACCAATAAATGAGTAGACAGAGAGAACCAGAGAACATCATGTTCTGTAACGCGTTCTGGTCTGACTGAAGAGGAAGTTAAACAGCCGTTAGTGTGCTGGACAGCGGTTGACAGTAGTAACAGGGACCTGCTCAGACATTGTCGGGGGCAGGAGCTCAAGTGAGAAAAAGGGCACTTCCCATAATCATTTATAAAATTATGAAGTTACTGTTTAAGGCAGGACAAAAAGATAGTTTTTTCATGTACTTGTAAATGTTGTTATTTTGGTCTATTTTGCTTCCATGTTTTCTTTCACTCTAATGGAAAAAACTAAACGGTGTTCGTTTTACTACCCTGTCTGAATTATTCTATAGATTTAAAGCTAATCTGCATATTTAAACATAACATTTCAGGGGAAAATACTGACTTGACGTAAGTAACTATTGGTGCCCTCACACCATAGCGTATGCTGAAACCTATGAGTTGCGTGTAAGAAATATTTGTATACGCACCAAACGCAACCGAAATCAACAATTTTGTCAATTTGTAACCTATTCGACCTGTGGGTTGCGTGTGGGTTGCGTTCAAAACGTACAAGTTGCGTTTGACCTGCTAGTTGCGTGGTATTTGTGAATATCGGTCACGTGATAAAAACCTATAAATGTCACAGTTACTGTGGTTGACAGGGGGCGTGGCCAAGCCGCGTGCTGGCGGCGCACACACACACCTGTCAACAATTGCCGTGGCTGATTACTAATCACCTCACCTGGGGGTATATATACCCTGGCGTCCTGCTTTATGGTTGCTACTTTGTACGTTGGTACATTCTGGACGGAATCGTCACGCCGATGTCCCGGAAATCCAGATTACTCGCCTTTCCCGCGTCACTCGCTAATACCTGTCACTACTCTGACCTCCCGGTATCCAGACCCCTCGCCTGTCTCGAGTTACTCTCCGGTCTACACGAGCTCGTGTAGGTGATGACGTATAGAAATCCTAATTTATCTGACCTATTGATCTGGATATCTTGTCATTGGCAGGTAAAAGAGTTCAAATGTGGAACGTTGGTTATTAGGTGGAAAAAGGAACGCTAATGTACCAGTGAGTACATGTACTCAAATGAGAACCTGTCTCTGGAATGTTCCATCCCCTGTCTGTCTGAATGATCAACTCTGAGGTGCTATCAAACCAGGCTCTGAAACCATGCCAGCTGCGCCGCCATCTACTAACTAAACAACAATATTGGACGATCTTCATCCAAGCCTGGAGAAATTCTTGAAGACAAGCTGAGAGTAGTGGCAGTGGATGGGGCTTTCCCCATAGTAGCACAGCTTATCGCTAATAGTTAATCGCAAATCTCTAAAGCTAAAATGCTGGGTGGGTGGGAGAAGGGACTAGAGACAAGTGGTCGTACTTGGTAGGGCTGCTTCAATCCCTGATTGGCTCTCTTCCCGTTGGTCTGGGGATGGAAACCTGAGGATTACCTGGGAGAGGCCCCAATACGTTTGCAAAACGCTTTCCAGAAGCTAGCAGATAACTGTGGTTCACGGTCTGAAACAATGTGTACCGGAGACCATGTATCCTGAATTCATGAACAATTAACATATTAGCTTTCTCCTTCGCTGTAGGGAGTTTGGGGAGCGCTACAAAATAAGCAGCTAAAGATAATCTGTCCACAATGATCAGAATGTGGGAATTTCCTTCTGAGAAACAAACGGGAAAACCTGCGACAAAGTCCATGGCATAGTGTGACCATGGCCTGTGAGAACAGGAAGAGGTCTTTGCAGACCTTCTGGGGTCTATTGCTCTCCTTGTTGTGGGAATAAACATCCCAAGCCGCTACAAAAATGCACACATCTTCCTTCATAGACGGCCACCAAAAGCGTCGCCGGATCAGAGCCAAGGTCCAGATCACACCAGGGTGACAGATCATCTTAGAACAGGGGCCCTACTCTAGTACCTGAGCCTGGGCAGAAGGAGGGACAAACAGGCGGTTAATGGGGCTGTTTCCTGGAGCTGGATCCCAACTCTTTACATGAGCCTATACATCCAGCAACGCAGCACCCAGCAGGCATCTTGTGGGGAGAGATTCTCAGGTGATCGCATACAGACCCAACAGGTGTGTAGACGACGCCATCTCTCTGGCACTTCACACGGCCCTGGAGCACCTAGACAGGAGGGACGCCTACGTCAGACTGCTGTTCATTCAGTTCAGCTCGGCTTTCAACACCATCGACTTCAGGAGCCACCGGGGCACCCACACATCAGACCATGCTTCCGTTTCCTTGGACTACAGATTTCCCACGACCTGGCGTCGACCCACAACACGGAGGTCATGCTGAATAAGGCTCACCAGCGCCTCTATGCTCTGCGCTGCCTCAGGAGAAGCAGAATAGGCCAGAGGTGGCTAGTGAACTTCTACCGTGGCCCCGTAGAGAGCGTCCTGACGGGTGGCGTCACCGTGTGGTACGGAGACACCACTGAACAGGACAAGAAAGACATCCAGAGGGTCGTGAGGATGGCAGAGAAGATCATCGGGTGTGCACTTCCATGCATTGAGGAGATCTTTAGGACCAGATGTCTGAAGAAGGCCATGTCCATCATAAAGGACCACAACCACACTGAGCTCCATCTCTTCTCCCCCCTACCCTCTGGTCGCTGGTTACTCAGCATCCGTCCATAACTACCAGGTTTAAGAATAGTTTTTATCCCCAGGCAGTGACCTACTGAATGCTAGGAGTGCTGCTACTATCATAACATTGTCATTAACATTACACTGTCATAACATGTCATTAACATTACACTATCATAACATGTTATTAACATTACACTATCATAACATTGTCATTAACATTACACTATCACAACATTGTCATTAACATCACGCTATCATAACATGTCATTAACATTACACTATCATAACATGCCATTAACATTACACTATCATAACATGTCATTAACATTACACTATCATAACATTGTCATTAACATTACACTATCATAACATTGTCATTAACATTACACTATCATAACATGTCATTAACATGTCATTAACATTACACTATCATAACATGTCATTACATTACACTATCATAACATGTCATAACATTACACTATCATAACATGTCATTAACATTACACTATCATAACATTTCATAACATGTCATTAACATTACACTCTGTACTGTATTCATGATGCTGCTGCACTACTGGCACTTTAATATAACACATGCACAATGCACAATATAACACATAACACATGTACATATAGTCCATCAATCACTTTATTGTTATTGTTATTGTTTTTAATTGTATTGTGTATAGTATTCTTATATAGTATATAGTATATAGTATTGTTCTAGTAGTTAATACTGCAGAGGGAATGGGGAGTGAGCATTCCATTGTACTTGAGTCTTGAATCTTGAATCTTGAGTGTGTTGATCAGAGTTGAGGAAAAGGTTTAGATATTCAGATGTCAACTTGGGCCTCAGCATTCTTCAGGTTGGAAACCCTGCCTTGGGTTTGGGGTTTGGGGGCGTGGCCTATAAAGCCCTCTCTAACGCTAACAGTGATTGACTACGGAAACGTTAGCTACCCATCTTTTTTTATTGTTTAAAACAATGAATGCATTCATATTAAATGTGTTTAAAACTGTTCAAATTAGTTTGAACTGTTTGAATAGGGGCGTGATCTTGGTCTTGGCCACCTTGTCGAAGAAGGCGAAGTCGGCCACGTACTTTCCCGACGGGGAGAGGGAGACGACGGGCGGGAACTCGTAGCCCCACAGGATCTGGTCGGGCAGGTAGGAGGTGCGCACCTGGCAGGTGGCGGAGGTGAGCTCCACCGTGGCGCTCAGGATCACCAGCAGCTCAAAGTCGGCCAGCTCAGGGTCGGTCCATCCGCCGCCTGAGGGGGGGGAGAGGAGAGAGGAGAGAGGAGAGAGGTGAGAGGAGAGAGGAGAGAGGAGAGAGGAGAGAGGAGAGAGGAGAGAGGAGAGAGCGGTCCCCGTCACTGAGGATAGGCCGGTCCCCCGGGGGGCGGAGCTACAAAGATACATCAGTCAGGAGGAGCAGAGGGAAACACATGGCACACGTTGGAAGATCATTTGCTTATTGCAAATGAGATGATCAATAGTCGGGTTTCCATCACCATATCTCCATTCTCATTCTGAAGTATCGCATTAGAACATGTTGAAGGAAACGACCAAATTCAAATCAACTTCCTCTGATTCCATCAAAGTTGATAAGCTCTCTTGAGGTGTTTTTGACTGACTCTAATCGAGTTCATTCGCAAAAGCGGAGATGGAAACAACTTTGACGATTACATTTTGACGTAGTGAACTTTGACCTCACTTGACTTACGCTGTGGGCTTCTTCTCAAGCGTTCCTATGACCCAAAACATGGCTGACATTAGAATGAGTGCATTTCTTTCCCTTCGTCTATCGACAGATTTAAACATGGCCAATGCCAGCTGATAAGTAAGGATGACTAGAAGTTGTCCGATTGACATTAACTCCTGCAGATGACCTTGTGTCACTGATCTTATTTAAACGTCTATGTCACCGCCCGATATCCGTCATTGCTGACGTAGTTTGTTTTCGCTTCAACTAGTTGATGAACTCATTTGCATTTCCACTAGTTGATGGAAACACATCCATCCATCCATCTTCTCCCGCTTATCCGTAGTCGGGTCGCGGAGGTAGCAGCTTCAGCAGGGGACTCCAAACTTCCCTCTCCCTTGCAACATCGACTAGCTCTGACTGGGGGATCCCGAGGCGTTCCCAGGCCAGTGTGGAGATGTAATCACCCCACCTGTACCTCGGTCTGCCCCGTGGTCTCTTCCCAGTTGGATGTGCCTGGAAAACCTCCCTCGGGAGGCGACCAGGAAGCATCCTTACTAGATGCCCGGACCACCTCAACTGGCTCCTTTCTACGCGAAGGAGCAGCGGCTCTACTCCGAGTCTCTCACGAGTGACTGAGCTTCTCACCCTATTCCTCAGGGAGATACCAGCCACCCTCCTGAGGAAACTCATTTCAGCCGCTTGTATTCGCGATCTCGTCCTTTCGGTCATTACCCATTGCTCATGGCCATAGGTGAGGGTAGGAACGAAGACTGATCAGTAGATCGAGAGCTTTGCCTTCTGGCTCAGCTCTCTTTTGGTTACAACGGTGCGCCAAAGTGCACCCAATACCGCTCCCGCTGCACCTATTCTCCTGTCAATCTCACGCTCCATCCCCCCCTCACTCGAGAACAGCACCCCCCACAGTATTTCCCGAGGGACCCGATCATATGCCTTCTCCAAATCTACAAAACACATGTAGACCGGATGGGCATACTCCCAAGCTCCCTCCAGGATCCTTGCAAGAGTGAAAATCTGGTCCGTTGTTCCACGATCAGGGCGGAATCCACATTGTTCCTCTTCAATCTGAGGTTCGACTATCGGCCGAACCCTCCTTTCCAGCACCTTGGAGTAGACTTTCCCAGGGAGGCTGAGTAATGTGATACCCCTGTAATTGGCACACACCCTCTGGTCACCCTTTTTGAACAGGGGTACCACCACCCCCGTTTGCCACTCCTCAGGCACTGTCCCAGACTTCCACGCAATGTTGAAAAGACGTGTCATCCACGACATCCCTCAACACCCAGAGCCTTTAGCATTTCTGGACGGATTTCATCAATCCCTGGGGCTTTGCCACTGCGGAGATGTTTGACTACCGTAGTGACTTCCTCCAGGGAGATTGATGTTTGCCGTCCTTCATCCTCCAGCTCTGTCTCTACCATTGAGGGTGTAGTTGGGTTAAAGTGTTCTTTCCACCGCCTGATCACCTCCTCAGTTGAGGTCAGCAATGTCCCACCCTTACTGTACACAGCTTGGATGGACCCACGCTTCCCCCTCCTGAGGCGCCGGATTGTTTGCCAGAAACGCTTTGGTGCCGACTGAAAGTCCTTCTCCATGGCTTCTCCGAATTCCTCCCACACCCGCTGCTTTGCCTCCGCTACAGCCGAGGCTGCCGTCCTCTTGGCCTGTCGATACCTCGCAACTGAGTCCGGAGTCTCACAGGCTAACATAACCCGGAAGAAGGCCTCCTTCTTCAGCCGGACGGCATCCCTGACCACCTGTGTCCACCACGAAGTCCGAGGGTTGCCGCCCCTTGAGGCACCAATGACCTTGAGGCCACAACTCTCAACCGCAGCTTCGGCAATAGAAGCTTTGAACAATGACCACTCTGGCTCAATGCCCCCAGCCTCCACAGAGATGCCCGAAAAATTCCGCCGGAGGTGTGAGTTGAAGGTCTCCCGGACAGGGGCATCCACCAGACGTTCCCAGTTCACCCACACTACACGTTTGGGCTTACCAGGTCTGTCCAGAGGCTTCCCCCGCCATCTTACCCAACTCACCACCAGATGGTGATCGGTTGACAGCTCTGCCCCTCTCTTCACCCGAGTGTCCAAAACATGCGGCCTCAGGCCAGATGATACGATAACAAAATCGATCATTGACCTTCGGCCTAAGGTACTCTGGTACCATGTACACTTATGAGCATCCTTATGTTTGAACATGGTGTTTGTTATGGCCAATCCATGACTAGCACAGAAATCCAATAACAAAACCCCACTCCGGTTCAGATCAGGTAGGCCGTTCATACCCAACACGCCCCTCCAAGTTTCCCCATCATTACCCACGTGTGCGTTGAAGTCTCCCAGGAGGACTATAGAGTCCCCTTCCGGAGCCCCATGCAGGACTCCATCCAGGGTGTGCAAGAAGGCGGGATATTCCGAACTGTTGTTTGGTGCATAGGCACAAACAACAGTCAGAGTTTTCCCTCCCATGACCCTAAGGCGTAGGGTAAACTCCAACAAAGCGGCACTCAGCCGGGGACTTGTGAGTATCCCCACACCCGCCCGGCGCCTCACACCCTGAGCAACTCCAGAGAAGGAAAGAGTCCAACCCCTATCCAGGAGTTTAGTTCCAGAGCCAGTGCTGTGCGTAGAGGTAAGCCCCACCAGATCTAATTGGTAGCGCTCCACCTCCCGCACAAGCTCAGGCTCCTTCCCCCCCAGAGAAGTGACATTCCACGTCCCCAAAGCCAGTCTCTGTTGGCTGGGTTTGGTCCGTCGATGCCCCCTGCCTTCACTGCCGCCTAACTGGCAGTGCACCCGACCCCAGCGGTTCTTCCCGTAGGTGGTGGGTCCGCGGGAAGGAGAAGTGGCCACGTTGCTTTTTCGGGTTATGCCCGACCGGGCTCCGTGGCTAACCCGGCCACCAGGCGCTCGCTTACGGGCCCTCTTTCCAGTCCTGGCTCCGGAAAGGGGCCCCGGGCTTCCTCCGGGCAGGGTATCCTCACTTCTTGATTGTTTGTCCATTGAAGTCTTTGAACCATTCTTAGTCTGGCCCCTCCCCTGAGAACAATCTGCCATGGGAGACCCTACCAGGAGCACTAGGCTCCAGACAACACAGCTCTCAGGTTCACAGGGACACCCAAACCTCTCCACCACGATAAGGTGATGGTTCCCGGAGAGGCCCAACGGAAACACAACTAATTAGCATTTCCTTCTTTTTGTTTTGTGCAAACTTTTAAAAGTTTAATTAAAATTTGCTTCGACTGTTAGATGAAAACCCAGTTAGTGAGACAAAGTTGTTATCTCCATGGTTACGGCCAACTTTAAGTTAAGGTTCCCCCACAACCTCCTCCATCTGACACCATACACACACTCTCTCTCTCTCTCTCTCTGTCTAATATATATATATAATAAGAGTTTCGGGTTCACTAGCACTGAAACTATTTTCCAAAGTCAACTACACTTTACAGGAAGTGAAAGCAGTTGACATTCATTTATATTCAGTTGTGGTTTTTGCAAACATTTTAGAACTGCACTTCCATGCATATTATATATAACATATTTTGTTGTACTTGAAAGCAAAAATGCAGTTATTATTTGATTGTGTATTATTTATTATTATTGTTTGTTAGCCAAGGTATTAATTTACCTGTGTGCACACCTGTGGGTCCTCAGTCATCAATCTAGGCCTCTTCAGAGGCAGGTGACAGGGAGACAGCGCGGATCAGCTCTTGTTCTTGCATGTAGTAAATAAACTATGCAGTACGTTGACTGTACGACTGTTAAGATGTTGATTGGTTGATTCAAAAGGTTTAATTTATGCAGAAATACTGCAGGAAGAGCCTCAGATATCCAGTGAGATATTGGATTCCCATGGTGTGTTTCCACCATTGTGAGGCCTGCTCTACTAAGGTACATTTGGCAACCCAGGCTCTCAGGGGACTGCTGTGGTCCATGGTGTGGTAGAAGGTGGGGGGCAGGATGAGGAAGGGGCTGTCGCTGGACGGGTCCACCTGGAAGGACACGTTCCTCTGGTCCAGGAGCACCGTCTCCCCCTCCTTGGTCAGGGACGACTGGAGCAGCTTCCCTGTTACCTGGACCAGGACCACGCTCATTGTGGGTCAAACCTTTTGGACTGGCGTGTCCATCAATGGAAGATAGATATATATATATCTATATAGATATAGATATAGATATATAGATATATAGATATCTGAATATGAATAGGAATATATATACTGTATATATATACTGTATATATACATATATATATATATTCTGTATATATACTGTATATATATATTTATATATATATATATACTGCAGTGGTGAAGCGTCAGGGCCTTCAAGGTATTCAGAGAAGACCCTGGAACTCTCAGATGAAAACAAAACAATCTAATTAATTGTATTAATAAAGTAATACAATTTAATAAAATGTAATACAATTTAATAAAATGACTAAATGAGAAAGGTATCTGTGTTGTTATCTGTTACATTACAGTTACGTTGATTTGTTTGTCTTTCTCGGTCCATGCACGACGCATTTGAGTGGTTTTGTGTTGGAAAAACAATTCAACCAATCAGATATTTTTCTGGGTTGCTGGGAAGAATATCCTTCAACCAAAGTATTCCCGATGACTTTGGCCCTTAGACTGAATGAGAGCGTACGTTTGGATTGACAATTTGATCAACCAATCATATAGTGATTTGTAGCCAATGGGCGTATTCTTTCAGATGTCCCCACAGGTCAATAGGGAGCTAGAAGGTGCAAGGTGGTGGCTGGAGCGAGAGTGGATCTAGCGTAGTGCTACGTTGTTTCTATGTAGGATTTTACGTCAAAATGGCAACAGGCGAAGATGATGTCGTTGTGGATTTATTGTCGGAACCATTTTCAAGACGACCATTCAATGTAAAGATGGACATTATTAAAAAAGGCCGTCCAACGCCTGACAATCTTGAGCTGAATCAAGTTGTTAAAGCAGGCTATGTTTGCCATTTTCAGGCTAGCAACTGGGAAGGATCCCCGTGGCTAACGGGCTCTACTAGCCACGAGAGGCTCTACTGATGGGAGTGTTGCTGTTTGGGACCGACCAGAGGGCAGGGAATTGGAAAGGCAACTTATTTAGGATCTGAAAAGCGATCATCTTTATGACCTGATGGTGGTCGAACAATTGATCCAGAAGGACAGGAGAATGGATTTGGTCTTTAAGTGAACATCATTGGTGAGTGACACTCATTTGTCTTTGCTAGTTTTGTCTCAGTGTTGCGTCTCGTTGAGCTGGTTGTTGCATTTTGTTTCCACACACTTGGTGACTGATTAGTTAATGACTGTCTTCAGTTTGTTAAGTATTGTTGTGCATTTGAATTGAGAGTTTTGACTTGATCTTTCTTTGCATCGCTTAACGTGAAAACACTTATCGTAACTAAGAGTTACAAACCCGCGATCAATAATCACCAAATTTGCATATGTCTTGTCATTACCACTTTCACCTTTTCACTTTCATTTTGACAGGTGAAAGTGCTAATGACAAGACATGCCAGAGACATTTGGTGATTATTGATCGCTATTTTGGAACTTGAACGTGACACGTCTACAACAAGGGGTGTTACAGGGTTAAGTGTGTTAGACTGGCCCTTTAACCGATAGCCTGTGTGTGGTGGTCTGTGGTGGTCTGTTACTTCACTTCATGGACACTGCTTTACAACTAGGGTACACTTGTAAATTGGCTGCGACAATCTGATCTTCCTAAATGAGATAAGGCATAAAGTGACTCCTCCGTGACGTCCGTCTGACTAGAACACGGGGGGGGGGGGGGGGGTCTACAGCAGGGGTTCCCAAAGTGGGGGTATTATGTAAGTCTGTTTAATATGTAAGGGTGACGAATAAAGGAATTCTGATTCCGACAGATTCACGACTATCATTTGCAGTTGGAAAAAAAAAGCCACACACAATTCCCCCCCCCCCCCTTGGACTTCACGATGTTCGCGATGGTGAAGATCTGTGCACACGTTGTTTTTAATGTTCCAGTCCCTCCGGTGATAGTGGGGGGGGGGGGGGGGGGGTATGTTGGGGGTCTCGGGCTGAAAAGTTGGGGAACCCCTGGTCTACAGAAGGTCCAGTTGTGATAGACACGCTTCGCCACTGGTGAATACAGTCAAATGTGTATCTAATAACGTCATCAGAGACGCCACATTGATATGCACATTAGGCGTTAACATTAGGCTAATTTGCATGCATTTACCAAGGCATTGCAGGTGAAAAGGCAAAACATATCACCTCACAACTTCCCCACATAGTTACTTACGTCAAGTCAGTATTTTCCCCTGAAATGTTATGTTTAAATATGCAGATTAGCTTTAAATCATAGATGAATTCAGACAGGGTAGTAAAACGAACACCATTTGGTTTTTTGGAAGTTTTCTTTCCATTAGAGTGAAAGAAAACATGGAAGCAAAATAGACCAAAATAACAACATTTACAAGTACATGAAAAAACGATATTTTTGCCTTAAACAGTAACTTCATAATTTAGATTGTTGGCTGCTCATTTAATAACTATTAATTGTACTAGTTAGTTGTATGCTGATAGATCTTAATCATTACATGATACAGAGACCCACCCTCATATGTGAAAGGAGGGAATTGTAGTTACACTGAAACTAAGTGCTTGTCAACAGCAGTTATGTGTGCTGTAAGTGTAATAATAATAATAATAATAATAATGTATTGGATCATTGTATTCATGCAATTCAGTATTCTATTGCTTGGCTTAACTTTTTGTTTTAAAACATTTTTTTATAAATGATTATGGGAAGTGCCCTTTCTCTCACTTGAGCTCCTGCCCCCGAAAATGTCTGTGCATGTCCCTGTTGATATGTATATTGATATGTATATTGATATGTATATTGATATGTATATTGATATGTATATTGATATGTATATTGATGTGTATTTTGATATGTATATTGATATGTATATTGGTAGGTCTATTGATATGTATATTGATATGTATATTGATATGTATATTGATATGTATATTGATGTATATTGATATGTATATTGTTATGTATATTGTACACTGTGGGACTCATATGAGGGCATGTTAAACCCAGACACATCTGAAGCAGCATAAGGACAGTTAGTGTAACTAGTGAGCTATAACAGAGGAAGACTGAGCTGCTTACAACCCTCTCTTCTTTGTCTTATCAGAAATAAATCAGCTCTTATTTAGAGATGACTGAAGTCTTACCTGGTGTCCTAAACCTGAGGAGAAGTAAGGAGCTAAATAATAGATCAATCTAAGACCAGTTTGATAAATGTTAAAGCCAATCAAGTTTTAATTTGGATCTTACTGCTATCTCAAGAGCTGGTAATTTCAGACTAAATAAAGATCAGTGCAGTGACATAAATCATTGATCTTGAATTGGGATTGGGGTGAGACAAGAAGAAGTATATTTCTTAGAAGCTTTTTTTTTTCAAAGAAAATGGTCCAAATCTCAAACTGAACTTAAATTAAGCTCAGTTTTGTAGGATAAACAGACATATGATATCTTATTTTAAATGTCCATTTTCTCTGGGAGAAGGCACTGATTACAGCTTGCTATAATTCATATTGGTGTCTTTTTGAGATATAGTTGGCCATTTGCGCCATTGAAGCTGTTCTTCTTACATGTTCAAGAGATGGTCTGACCACAGAACTCCATAATGCATAGCCTGGTGGCTAGTGGGAATGACAGTTGTGTTCTTCACATGACATTATAGGCCTACTACAGTGGCGAAGCGTGTCTATCACAACTGGACCTTCTGTAGACCAGGGGTTCCCAAACTTTTCAGCCCGCGACCCCCAAAATAACAGTGCTGGAGACTGGCGACCCCCCACTATCACCGTCCGACGGGGGGGTGGGGGGGGGGGGGTATGTTGCCATCGCGAACATCGTGAAGTCCAACGGGGGGGGGGGGGGGGGGGGTACTATCCGAGGGGGGGGGGGAGGGGGGGGGGGGTAATCGCGATCACGAACATTGTGTGTGGCTTTTTTTCAATGATGATACTGTCGTGAATCTGTGACACCCTAGAACGGTAACGTGACCTTCTAGAACAGCTAGGGACCCAGATTGGTGACACTGTCGCATATTAGCCAGTAACACCCACCTCCACAATGAGTCCTCCACCCCTCATAACTCCCCCAGTGTTAAGAGTGGAGGAAGATGGAGAACATGTCTGCTGAAGTTGCCATGATGTTCATCAGGAACTGTTCCAACCCTGACCTGTCCAGCGTGTTCAAGTGTACACCTATCAGTAAATGGTCAGCTATGATGGTCCAAGATGCCATCGATGAACATCAGAGGGAATATGATATATGCAATATATAATTGTGTCGGAAATAACATCAATGCCAGTGGTCCAGTTCACACTTATCATTGATGGCACCCAGGATCTATCAGGAGTTGAGCAGGAGTCAATATGTGTGCGCTCTGTAGATCTACAACCAAAGGAAGAACTCCTGGGACTCTACCCAGTGTCATCAACAACAGGGCAAAAATATAGCCAAGGTGGCATGTGATGCAAGCCATTTTAAGGAAAGAACAACTGCTGGCTGTGTATTGTCACTGAGGTCTGCACTGCGTGAACTTAATTACATAATTATGGAGCCTCTCCACTAGTAAGAGATTCAATGGGTCTGTTACGGCTGCGGGTTCTGTGTGTGTGTGTGTTATGTATATGAGCTGTGCCGTTGCCCAGACGTCATTGGATGCCGGCGTCCTGTCCCTCTCCCGGTAGGCGGGACCGAAGATCCGAAGGTCTGGATTGGAGGATGTCAGGCTCGACTCTCCAATCGCCGCGCACCCTGTCCGGCGACAGCTGTTAAGACCGTGTGCATCGTGTTAGTCGAGAGAGGTCTGAATCTGTGTCAGACGTCTCAATAACTCCTCCGAAATACTAACGAACGTATTGTTAGCAGGTGTGTTGACGTGTGTGATCTTGACGACTGTTGTGTTGGGGAGCCCCGTGCGCCGTGGTTGCCTTGCTTCCCCGGCGGTGTCTGGTAGCCGCATATTCTTTTGTTAGCCCTGTTCGTTTTCCCCTGGTAGAAGGGAGGTTTCGTTTGTGTGTTTGTTTGTTTGGTTTGGGCAACTTATAATACCACTCTTATGTAAGGAGTTCCATCGGCTCCTTTGGTGTTCCTGTAACGTGCTGCCTTAGTGGCTTTTGTTTTGATTGTGGCTGTTTTTGCCAACGTTATTGTATGTTCATTTATTAAAACAACTTCTTATTTACCAAGTACAACTGGTTAAATGTTCTTTCCCACTCTCCCCGAGCTGGGACGTAACATAATTGGGGGCTCGTCCGGTCCTGAATTTAATTGATTAAATTGGAATTTTTTTTTTTTAATGAGGTACGTAGTGTAGGTATTATAGCCTATGTAGGTTCTCTGATGATGGCATCTTTTGACTTGGAGTACTTTTTAGCTTATCCGTCATTAGAGAAATTTGATGAATGTCGCAAAGAGGATCTCTTTGATATTGCTAAACACTTCCGTCTCACAATATCTAAACAATTGGTAAAGAAGGAGGTTAAGGCTCTTGTAGTTGATGAGTTGGTGGAACAAGGCATCCTGGTGGTGTCTGTTCAAACAGAGCTAGCTGTGTCAGAGGGCGCCCTGACTGAAGGTGGGGGTAGCCAGAAACTCGAGACAGAGTCTCAAACCGCTCAGGCAGTGGGAGAGAGTAAGGATGGTGGGCGGCCCAAAACGCCGTACACGATGCCTCGATATGACCCACTGTCCCCGGTCAGTTCTAGATCCAGAGACGAGGCTCGACTTAAGGTCCGCCTCGCACGGCTCCAGCTGGAGGCGAAGGATAAGGAGCAGAACCGACGGGCACAGCTAGAGCTACAGCTGGAAGTCAGGAAGTTGGAGATTGAGGCAGATAAAGTGGTGAGGCTGTGGCAGCTGGAGCTTGATGCTCAGTGGCGTGCACCTCTCTCGTCTGCCCAGGCTACAGGTATGGTGTCACCTCCAACTCATCCAACCACATTTGATATTGGTAAAAATGTTTCGTTAGTGCCCATATTTCGTGAGGCGGAAGTGGACACATATTTCGAGGCGTTTGAGCGCATTGCTGCAGCGTTACAGTGGCCGTTGCAAGCAGGGCCTATTTTGTTGCAGTGCAAAATCCATGGGAAAGCTCAAGAGGCTGTTGCTGCTCTGTCATTGGAGGATAGTTTGATTTATGACACTGTTAAAGCTGCCATTATGAGAGTATATGAACTGGTGCCTGAAGCCTACAGACAGAAGTTTAGGTTACACAAGAAAACTCAGAATCAAACATATGTGGAGTTCGCTAGGGAAAAGGGAACCCTGTTTGATAAATGGGTTAAAACATGCAATGCTACGGAGTACAATTCTCTAAGGGAGTTAATTATGATAGAGGAGTTCAAAAAGTGTTTGCCTGATCGCATTGTGGTGTATGTTAACGAACAAAAAGTAAAATCACTCTCTGCCGCTGCGGTGTTAGCAGATGAGTATGTTCTGACTCACAAAGCGGTGTTTTGTTCTGTGTCTACTGACGAGCCCCGTGGTGCGTCAGTTTCGCCATTGACGTATCCCAGGCAAACGGCTAATGTTAACAGAGAGGAGAGAGAATGTTTTTACTGTCGCAGACCTGGGCATGTCATCGCCAACTGTTTGATGCTGAGACGCAAAGGGCCGCCGCAAAATCTGCTCCAGCCAGAAGGCATTGGCTTGATTACAGTCGAGTCAGTCACATTACGTAATCTTGATTCGGATGACAGTGAGATAGATCCGGGCTTCAAGCCCTTTGTTTTTGACGGATTCATTTCTTTATCTGGTGAGTCTGCCGATCAGAGACCCGTGCGTATTTTGCGGGACACTGGGGGGTCCCAGTCGGTGATTGTTGCCTCAGCGTTGCCGTTCTCCGATCAGTCAGCCTGTGGCTACAGTTCAATATTACGTGGCATTGAGATGGGTTATAGTCCACGGCCCGTACACAACGTACATGTGCAATCAGAATTAATTACTGGGTTCTTTCCAGTCGCTGTGTGTCCCGCATTACCAATAAAAGGTATAGTATTTCTGATGGGGAATGATATTGCGGGTGGGAAGGTGACTCCGGCTCTGGATATATTGGATTCGCCTCAACCCGAGAGCGACTGGGGTAACCTGGTGTACGTCGTGAACTACCCCAAAGACAACAAAGGGAAGATGGATGAAATGGACGCCGCCTCCGCTGTTAAAATCCAGAGGGGCTCCCAGAAGACGTCGGATCTCATTGTTCTGGGGCTTCCATGGAAAACCTCAGAACAGGACCTCAAGGACTACTTTGCCACCTTTGGGGAGGTCATCATGGTGCAGGTCAAGAGGGATGCCAAGACTGGCAACTCCAAAGGCTTTGGGTTTGTCCGATTCACAGAGTACGAGACTCAGACCAAAGTGGTTTCTCAGAGACACATGATTGACGGGAGGTGGTGTGACTGCAAACTTCCCAACTCTAAGGCCGGTCCTGATGAGCCCATGCGCTGCCACAAGATCTTTGTGGGCCGCTGTACTGAAGACATGACCACTGACGAGCTGAGGCAGGTCTTCATGCAGTACGGCGAGGTCACAGACGTCTTTGTTCCCAAACCCTTCCGAGCATTCGCCTTCGTCACCTTTGCTGATGACCAGGTGGCCCAGGCCCTGTGTGGCGAGGACCTGATCATCAAGGGTGTCAGGGTGCACATCTCCAACGCCGAGCCTAAACACAATAGTAGGCAAATGATGGAGCGAGGGCGGTTTGGGGCTGGTGGGTTTGGTCAAGGATACGGCGCTAGTCGCGGCGGGATGGGGAGCAATAGCAGTGGGGGCAGGTGCAGTCCTGTTGCAGGAGGATGATGAGGGTGTTGATCATCCAGTTTGTTTTTCTCGTAAGTTCAACAGGCACCAGCTCAGAGATTCTACAATCGAGAAAGAGACCCTTGCCTTGTTATTAGCTCTGAAGCACTTCGAGGTTTATGTTGGATCTAGCCTTTGCCAGTTGCCGTGTTTACTGATCACGATCTCGTCGTATTCCTATGTCACATGTACAATCGCAATCAGCGTCTCATGCGATGGGCTCTGATCGTGCAAGATTACAACCTAGACATCCGTCATAGGAAGGGCTCAGACAATGTGTTGGCATATGCTGGGTCTAGGTTTTAGTGATGTTTGTGTGTGCTATTAGGTGGGTTTGCTGGTAGGCTTGGTTAACAAAACCATAGCATTGTGTCTTAAGGGAGGGGGTGTTACGGCTGCGGGTTCTGTGTGTGTGTGTGTTATGTATATGAGCTGTGCCGTTGCCCAGACGTCATTGGATGCTGGCGTCCTGTCCCTCTCCCGGTAGGCGGGACCGAAGATCCGAAGGTCTGGATTGGAGGATGTCAGGCTCGACTCTCCAATCGCCGCGCACCCTGTCCGGCGACAGCTGTTAAGACCGTGTGCATCGTGTTAGTCGAGAGAGGTCTGAATCTGTGTCAGACGTCTCAATAACTCCTCCGAAATACTAACGAACGTATTGTTAGCAGGTGTGTTGACGTGTGTGATCTTGACGACTGTTGTGTTGGGGAGCCCCGTGCGCCGTGGTTGCCTTGCTTCCCCGGCGGTGTCTGGTAGCCGCATATTCTTTTGTTAGCCCTGTTCGTTTTCCCCTGGTAGAAGGGAGGTTTCGTTTGTGTGTTTGTTTGTTTGGTTTGGGCAACTTATAATACCACTCTTATGTAAGGAGTTCCATCGGCTCCTTTGGTGTTCCTGTAACGTGCTGCCTTAGTGGCTTTTGTTTTGATTGTGGCTGTTTTTGCCAACGTTATTGTATGTTCATTTATTAAAACAACTTCTTATTTACCAAGTACAACTGGTTAAATGTTCTTTCCCACTCTCCCCGAGCTGGGACGTAACAGGGTCTGGTCCATGAATTGGGGGGCTTCTTTAATCAATCTGGCAAGTTCAAGTTGATTTTCCAGGATATCGCAAAATCAGATCATGGTTTCACCTCATTGAAGCCTCTCTGTCCCACCAGGTGGACTGTACGTACCCCTGCCATCCGCTCAGTTCTCATGCTGTATGAGTCAGTGCTGATGGCCCTTGAAGAAATGGCATCATGCAGCTCACCTGAAACTTCAGCCAAGGCCAAAGGTCTTCATGGAACACTTCTTAAAGGGAACACTGCTCGGCCTTGTAGTGGAGACCTGATGGGGGATCTGGAGTGACTGAACAGCTCCCTGCAGCTTAGGAAACACACCGCTTCAGGCATGTTGGAGGCTGTAGACCATGTCAAAACAAGCATGCAGGACAAGCGAACGGAGGAGCATTTTGATGTCTTGTTCTCAAAAGCAACTGCTGTGGCAACAAAGTTGGACCTACAACCAATTCAGATGCCTCATGTCCGCAAACCTACAAAGCATTACACCGGTCAGACTGCAGCCCATATCCATCCCGATGCCCAGTCCTTGTGCGATGAGTCAAATTCTACAATGGACACAGTGAATACTCAATTCATAGAGAGGTTTGAACAAGCTGGATTCCACAAGCATGAAAATGAGCTGCTACACGGAGACATGGACAAGGCGGTAGACGAGTATCCTGAATTGAATTCACGACTACTGCAGGTGCAGCTGGCCATGTTTGGGGCTACTTACACCTATGAAACAAGCTCAGATGTTGCTAGCATTATTCGGGAAATGGTGCCAGAGGTGAGAGGTCTCTTCGGTCAGGTGGAAGCTTTAGTAAGGCTTCTGTTGGTCGTCCCTGCCTCTTCTGCAGAGGCTGAGAGGAGTTTTGAGAGGAGGCTTAAGACAATACAATGCTTAGATCATCGATGACAGACTGGACCTTGAAGGAATATGTCAGTCTTATCAGTGCCAACGATAAGCTCAAAAAGGCTTTTGGGTCCTTTGCTTGAGGGTTGGGCTTTTTGGGCGGGTGTCTGGGAGGAAGTGGGGGGTCTTTTGATTTTGATTGAGCGGCAAAAAGCTAGTGCGAGTCGTGACTGTAAAACAATAGGGCGACCTTATGGATTGAAATGCTTTAATATGATTATGGTTATAGTTGTACTTTATTCATCCCTAATCCCTGCCATAGCATACAATGAAACAAGAAAAGCGAAACAAAATAAAATAGAGTGATGTAATACATTGCACAATTAGACATTATGGTAAAAAATGTAAAAGTATCCCATGTGTTAGTGAATTTTTATATATTTTCATTTAGAATGGCAGGAAATTAGTATTCAAATTTTGATTACATTTTTGGTCCCCCCCAATGTTGACTCCATGGTTACGGCCTTGCCACACACACACACACACACACACACACACACACACACACACACACACACACACACACACACACACACACACACACACACACACACACCGTGTCCTCCGTGTACTGGAATACATAATATGACAGGAAGATGTCATGCTGTATTAAATGACCATAAAAGGAGGGATGAACAGGAAGTGAGTGTGTATCCTATATATATTAATCTAACATGATAGCCCTGTGTGTATCACTGTGTATCCTATATATATATTATAACATGATAGCCCTGTGTGTATCACTGTGTATCCTATATATATATTATAACATGATAGCCCTGTGTGTATCACTGTGTATCCTATATATATATTATAACATGATAGCCCTGTGTGTATCACTGTGTATCCTATATATATATTATAACATGATAGCCCTGTGTGTATCACTGTGTATCCTATATATATATTATAACATGATAGCCCTGTGTGTATCACTGTGTATCCTATATATATATTATAACATGATAGCCCTGTGTGTATCACTGTGTATCCTATATATATATTATAACATGATAGCCCTGTGTGTATCACTGTGTATCCTATATATATATTATAACATGATAGCCCTGTGTGTATCACTGTGTATCCTATATATATATTATAACATGATAGCCCTGTGTGTATCACTGTGTATCCTATATATATATTATAACATGATAGCCCTGTGTGTATCACTGTGTATCCTATATATATATTATAACATGATAGCCCTGTGTGTATCACTGTGTATCCTATATATATATTATAACATGATAGCCCTGTGTGTATCACTGTGTATCCTATATATATATTATAACATGATAGCCCTGTGTGTATCACTGTGTATCCTATATATATATTATAACATGATAGCCCTGTGTGTATCACTGTGTATCCTATATATATATTATAACATGATAGCCCTGTGTGTATCACTGTGTATCCTATATATATATTATAACATGATAGCCCTGTGTGTATCACTGTGTATCCTATATATATATTATAACATGATAGCCCTGTGTGTATCACTGTGTATCCTATATATATATATTATAACATGATAGCCCTGTGTGTATCACTGTGTATCCTTGTTACGCACCCCTGTGGAGGGGCGCAACACAAGGCAACAGACATAATAGGTGAGGGTGCAGCGGCACAAAGTCAGGAAACAGTTTGCAAAAATAATAATATTTATTTATAAGCACAGTAACACAGAGAGCAAGGAGGACTACCAGTGGCACCAAATCAAACACAAAAAGGAAAAGAAAACCCACCCCCCTTTACAGGCGCCAAGCGCCCAAAAGTACAGCGGGTGGTGCTCACTCTAAGCTGGTGTCTCTAACAGCAGGTCACCTACGTGATGCAAAGTGTAGACCCCAGGGTATCTTCCTGTCCTCAATTGTCCCTGTGTGCAAAAGCAAAATGGTATTATACAGAAAAAGGAATCACCATAGGCTGGGTGAACAAGGATAAACAAATATACAAAGGTTAGGATTAAACAGAACTGTGCAACAGGCAGGAACACAAAAGATACAGCTCTCACCCCAAAACGTACCCTAAGAGCAACGGCTCTACACCAAACGACAGAGAGCCAGAACTGAACACAAACTGGGACATATAAAGGGGCTGTGTAGGTTGATTGCAGAGTGGGATCAGGTGGTGCTGGGGGACTGGAACCAGGGGAACATCTTGGGGGAAAAGATACATGTAGCCACAGGAGGGAGACAAAAGACAAGACAACCACCACCTGCCTACATACATAACACACATAACATAAATCCCCAACATAAATGGACCGCGTCCGTAACAATCCTATATATATATTATAACATGATAGCCCTGTGTGTATCACTGTGTATCCTATATATATATTATAACATGATAGCCCTGTGTGTATCACTGTGTATCCTATATATATATTATAACATGATAGCCCTGTGTGTATCACTGTGTATCCTATATATATATTATAACATGATAGCCCTGTGTGTATCACTGTGTATCCTATATATATATTATAACATGATAGCCCTGTGTGTATCACTGTGTATCCTATATATATATTATAACATGATAGCCCTGTGTGTATCACTGTGTATCCTATATATATATTATAACATGATAGCCCTGTGTGTATCACTGTGTATCCTATATATATATTATAACATGATAGCCCTGTGTGTATCACTGTGTATCCTATATATATATTATAACATGATAGCCCTGTGTGTATCACTGTGTATCCTATATATATATTATAACATGATGGCCCTGTGTGTATCACTGTGTATCCTATATATCTATTATAACATGATAGCCCTGTGTGTAGGGCTGGGGTCTGTGGGTTTGGATTACACGTTGGGGTTGGAACGCGTTTATCTGTTACGTAATAAGAAGCTTCTACACACACGCTTGATGGCTGATAATGCACAACATAACCTATTCCGTCTCACTCTCTCATACCAACACTCACACACACGTACCCTCCATCCTTTGCAGAAAGGCCAATCCACCGTGTTGGGGTAATGCACTACAAGCGCACTGTGTTACAATAATTTTTTTTTTTTAAATGTCTTTTTTTACATGTTAACTATTTGAAGGGAAGAGGAAGGCTTCACCACAGCCATCCGCTCTGTATTCATTTCCAGGTCGCCGCGGGGTCACCTTAGGGAAGCCCGACATCAAGGTGGAGACGGTTAACAAGGAGACCCATAGTCTGGAGGAGGAGGCTGACACCGTCTCCACGGCAACCCGCATGGTCAAGGCCCTGTACTCGGTGGGTAGGCACAGGGGAGTCACCCTGGGAGGTCTAGGCTACACTATGGAGGACAATACACACACACACACACACACACACACACACACACAAGTCAAGTCAAGTCAAGTTTCTTGTCACATCACAGTTTACACAAGTATAAAGAGTGAAAATCTGATGTGCAATACCCGACGACAGACAGCAGTTAGAAAAATAAGAAAAGATAAAAACAGAATAGAATAAAATAAGTCAAAAAAAGTTATACAAAACTGTATCAAGTTAAATGTATAAAAGTAAAAAATGCAATTTAGAAAATGCAATATATCGGCACAGAAAAAGAGCAATATGTATATATAAATCAATGTAATCAAATATACATTGTTATATGCTATACGCCCTTGTTCAGCAGCCTGATGGCCTGACTGTGGAAGCTGTCTCTGAGTTTATTTGTACTGTTTATTTTTTTGCCTGACGGTAAAAGTGAATACAGTTCATGGCTGGGGTGGGCATTGTCTTTTATGATGCGTTTGCATCACGCACCGCCGGTTGTATATATGGGAGGGAGGGGAGCTCACCTCCAACCATATACTGGGCCGTCCGCACCACCCTTTGAAGTGCTCTGCGCTCGAGTGCGGTGCAGTTCCCGTACCAGGCGGTGATACACCCTGTAAGAACACTCTCGATTTTCCCGGTGTAGAATGTTCCCAGGATGCAGGGGCCCATGCTGAATTTCCTCAGATGCCTGAGGAAATACAGGCATTGTTGGGCCCTTTTCACCATGTATGTGGTGTGCGTGGACCATGTGAGGTCCTCGGAGATGTGCACACCGAGGAACTTGAAGCTGCTGACCCTCTCTACTGCAATACCGTCGATGGAGATAGGGCCGTGCTCTCCTCTCTGCTTCCTGTAGTCCACGATCAGCTCCTTGGTCTTCTTGACGTTGAGGGCGAGGCTGTACTCCTGGCACCACTTCTCCAGCGATCCTGTAGGCTGTCTCATCGTCGCCGGCGATCAGGCCCATCACTGTCGTGTCGTCAGCAAACTTGATGATGACGTTGGAGCTGTGCATAGCCATGCAGTCGTGGGTGTAGAGGGAGTTGAGGAGAGGGCTCAGCATGCATTCCTGGGGGGCTCCCGTGTTGAGGGTCAGTGGCTTTGAGGTGGTGCTGACCATCCTCACCACCTGGCGGCGGTCCAGTATCCAGCTGCACGTGGATGGCGGCACGCCTAGACCTCTAAGCTTGGTGTCGAGCTTGGCAGGAACTATCGTGTTGAACGCTGAGCTGTAGTCCACAAACAGCATTCGCACATAACAGTTCTATCCCCCCAGGTGGGAAAGGGCAGTGTGGAGGGCCATGGCAATTGCGTCGTCCGTGGATCTGTTTTGACGATGTGCAAATTGCCATGGGTCCAGCGTGGCAGGTAACACGGAGCAAATAAAGTCCTTGACCAACCTCTCGAAGCATTTGCTGACAATCGAGGTGAGGGCTACAGGTCTATAGTCGTTCAGGCATGTTTCGTTGGGTTGTTTAGGGACAGGCACGATGGTGGACATCTTGAAGACCGCGGGAACAACAGCCTGGGCCAGGGAAAGGTTGAAGATGTCTGCAAAGACTCCTGCCAACTGGTCTGCGCATGCTCTGAGGACGCGGCCCGGGATGCCGTCGGGGCCTGCCGCCTCACGGATGTTCAACCGCTTGAAGGTGCGGCGCACATCCGCCTCCGAGATGTTCAGCAGGCTAGTCTCCTCAGGCGGCGCTGGCTTCGGCGGGCTGCCGTTCACATCGAACCGAGCTAAAAAAGTATTTAGCTCTCCTGGGAGGGAGGTAGAGGAGTTCTCTACACAACTGGTTCTCCCTCTGAAGTTCAATATCGTCTGTAGCCCCTGCCACATACCCCTTGTGTCGTGGCTCTTGAATTTCTCCTCCACTCTGTCCTTGTACTCCCGCTTGGCAGTGACGATGGTTTTACGGAGGTCTTAACGGGCTCTTGTATATTCCTCCATATTCCCGGAGCCAAAGGCGGCGTTACGCGCGTGGAGGGCAGCGCGAACATCGCCGTTAATCCACGGTTTCTGGTTGGGATATATCCGAACCGACTTGGTCGGAACAACGTTATCTATGCACTTCTTGATGAACCCGGTGACCGAGGACGCGTACTCGTTGATGTTATTGTCCGAGGCAACGCGGAACATGTGCCAGTCAGCGCGATCAAAACAATCCTGCAGCATAGTCCGATTGGTCTGACCAGCAGCAGAGTCCGATTGGTCCGACCAGCATTGGACCTCCCTCACAGCAATCGGTTGCTGCTTCAGTCTCTGCCTATAGGCCGGGAGTAGCTGAATAGAGCGGTGGTCTGATTTGCTGGTGGGCGGAGGAGGGCCTTGTAGCCATCACGGAAGGGAGTGTAGCAGTGGTCGAGGATCCGCTCACCCCGTGTGTTGCTCGTTATGTGTTGGTAGAACTTTGGGAGAACTTTCTTCAGGTTCGCCTTGTTGAAGTCCCCCGCCACGATGAGAGCAGCCTCGGGGTGTGCCGACTCCTGTTCGCTGATAGCCCCGTACAGTTCCTTCAGCGCTGGGTCCGTGTTGGCTTGTGGGGGAATGTAAACAAAGGTTACGGTTACGGCTGTAAACTCCCGAGGTAGCCAGTATGGACGGGACATAAGCATCAGGTACTCCAGGTCCGGGGAACAGAAAGACTTGAGGGGATGTACATTACTTGTACATGACAAGATCTCTTTATCATGAGACATACCCCCCCTCCGCGATCTTTACCGGAGAGTGCCTTTGTTCTGTCCGCCCGGTGGACGGAAAATCCCGTCGGCGCGATAGCTGCGTCGGTATCCCCCTCCGACATCCATGTCTCCTTAAGGCAGATGATACAATTGTCCTTAGTTTCCCGGTGGAATTGACTACGAGCCTGTAGCTCGCTTAACTTATTGTCCAGAGACTGTACATTAGACAGTAGAATGGTGGGTAGTGGGGGGCGATCAGATCGACATCTCAGCCTGACTAGCACGCCGGCTCGCTTCCCTCGCTTCCTCCGGCGACGCTTGCGTGTAATCGTGCCCAAGATGGTCGGAGATAATCCAGCTGTGACTTTGGGCGGGACGTCCGAGTCGAAAGAAGGAAAAATACACACACACACCTAGCATAGCCTATTGGCGACAGGGTAAGCGGCAGGGTAGCTCAGTCTGTTGGGACTCGGCTTGGGAACTGGAACCGAAACACCTGGGCACTGCCTCAGTGCCCTTCAGCAAGTCACCAGACCCCTCCCCTGCTCCCCTGTGTGTCCAACAGCTGATACCCACTGCTCCTCATACTAGGATGGGTTCAATGAGAGGAACTCATCTCACTGAGAGGACATGAGACCAAGAAAGAGGATTCAATCCTCCAGATTTAGATGATAGCTAAAGGCACTGAAACAGACTCCAGACGGTTGTTTGGTGCTTATTCCCCCTGACCACGGTGACACGATGGAGGTGTTTGTGCACAGAAACACAACCATCCACAATAGCACAGAGCCTACACACATGCAGGCAAAACACCATTTCTATCATGGATTTATGTATAGGAAACCGTATAGGAAACCTGCAAACAGGCATAGAAATATGATAATAATTCGTAACCTCCTACGTACGTACATACACACACACGCGTGCATACACATACACACACACATACACATACTCACCCCCACACACACACACACACAAACAAACGTATACACGCGCACACATGCACGCACACACCCCCGCTCACATAAACCCATTCCACACAGAGGCTTAATGCAAGGCGGGTTAGAAGAGCGACTCCTTTGAAGTGAGCAGGTCATTTGCGACGGTGGAGAAGATCTTGGATTCAGGAGGCATAAGCGGGCCAGGGTTGTGGGCTCCACTGCCGTGCGGTGAAGCCACTCATTAGCCCCTGGCTTGGGCTGATTGGTAAATACAGATGAATGACTCAAACTACCGGAATGACCGCCTCCGGTCATTTATTGATCGGCTGCCGAGGCCCTAGTGGCGGCGTAGGCGCACTGCGCCCTGGGAGCGGCAGACACCGGCCTGGGTACCAGCTGAGACACAGCAAGCAGGGTCTAAATCCTCCAGACATGGTACTCAGACGCCGCCTCAGACCCGCAGGACAGCCCCACGGACGGATAGACTGACCACCGCTAACCCATTCTCACGTCTTCTGTTATTTACGGCTGAAAAAGAAAACCCCTGAATGTGCTTTCCTTGTTCCCTCTCCTTCTCGTCCTTCTTTCCTACTTTCCTTCCTTCCTATACTGCCTTCCTCCTCCTTTACTTTCTCCCCCCCCCTCACCGTCTGTGTGTGTCTTGTTGTTTGACGGTTTCAGTTTCTGCCCTCTGTCTCCCTCTCTCCCTCCACTCAGCCCTACTTGTTCATGTCTCTGTGGGTTATCGTTCATTGAAATGTTTTGAAGATAATTCTTTGATGTGTTTTACTCAAAAATACAAAAATATAATTTGGGATTAAAACAAAACATTCGATTAATTAATTAATGCGATTAATTCATTCATTATTCCTCTCCATTTTCCATAATGTAACTCATTCATTTTAACGGAAAGTAATTTTGTCACTTCATTAAAATGATTTGAATTGTTTTTACAAATAGATATTTGACAGGACTAATAATAAAACAAATTGTTGCCCTGTCTCCTTCAGTAACATCATGTAAGTTTACAACAAAATACTCAAATATTCGATGTTCAAGTCAAGTTATTTTCCGTGCTGTTTGGTTCCTTGTGATACGTCAACATGCTGGTTTCCACAAATCAACAGAAACTTGCTAATATATTATAGCGCCTATTGACCCAAAGTATTGAATCAGTGCTAAGCTCTGCTAATACTCTACTACTCTACTACTAACACTGATTCATAGAGCTCAGAAGCTCACTGGAGTAAATGCAAATAGTCTCCCTTCCCAGGCCCAATGGAGCTGACTACAAGACCCACAATTCCAATGGGCTTTGGTGTTTGATGTCAGAATAAGTTGGAGCACCCTCTTATTGGTGAAATATGGTGTGTGTGTGTGTGTGTGTGTGTGTGTGTGTGTGTGTGTGTGTGTGTGTGTGTGTGTGTGTGTGTGTGTGTGTGTGTGTGTGTGTGTGTGCGTGTATGTGTGTGTGTGTGTGTGTGTGTGTGTGAGAGTGTGTGTGTGTGTGTAAAAACTGCCTTCCTGTAATGCTGTTGTGTTGTACGTAATTTGTTCAGATTTTAGCTGCATTAGTTATTGATCAAAGACATCCTCTCCAATG
>JANIIK010000298.1:0-38463 GCA_027704905.1 Muraenolepis orangiensis
GTTGATCCAAATCAATAACTGATGAACTCTGATGGAATGTGTCAACCCCATTGGAGAGGATGTCTTTGATCAATAACTAATGCAGCTAAAATCTGAACAAATTACATACAACACAACAGCATTACAGGAAGGCAGTTTTTACACACACACACACACTCTCACACACACACACACACACACATACACGCACACACACACACACACACACACACACACACACACACACACACACACACACACACACCATATTTCACCAATAAGAGGGTGCTCCAACTTATTCTGACATCAAACACCAAAGCCCATTGGAATTGTGGGTCTTGTAGTCAGCTCCATTGGGCCTGGGAAGGGAGACTATTTGCATTTACTCCAGTGAGCTTCTGAGCTCTATGAATCAGTATTAGTAGTAGAGTAGTAGAGTATTAGTAGAGCTTAGCACTGATTCAATACTTTGGGTCAATAGGCGCTATAATATATTAGCAAGTTTCTGTTGATTTGTGGAAACCAGCATGTTGACGTATCACAAGGAACCAAACAGCACGGAAAATAACTTGACTTGAACATCGAATATTTGAGTATTTTGTTGTAAACTTACATGATGTTACTGAAGGAGACAGGGCAACAATTTGTTTTATTATTAGTCCTGTCAAATATCTATTTGTAAAAACAATTAAAATCATTTTAATGAAGTGACTAAATTACTTTCCGTTAAAATGAATGAGTTACATTATGGAAAATGGAGAGGAATAATGAATGAATTAATCGCATTAATTAATTAATCGAATGTTTTGTTTTAATCCCAAATTATATTTTTGTATTTTTGAGTAAAACACATCAAAGAATTATCTTCAAAACATTTCAATGAACGATAACCCACAGAGACATGAACAAGTAGGGCTGAGTGGAGGGAGAGAGGGAGACAGAGGGCAGAAACTGAAACCGTCAAACAACAAAACACACACAGACGGTGAGGGGGGGGGGAGAAAGTAAAGGAGGAGGAAGGCAGTATAGGAAGGAAGGAAAGTAGGAAACAAGGACGAGAAGGAGAGGGAACAAGGAAAGCACATTCAGGGGTTTTCTTTTTCAGCCGTAAATAACAGAAGACGTGAGAATGGGTTAGCGGTGGTCAGTCTATCCGTCCGTGGGGTTGTCCTGCGGGTCTGAGGCGGCGTCTGAGTACCATGTCTGGAGGATTTAGACCCTGCTTGCTGTGTCTCAGCTGGTACCCAGGCCGGTGTCTGCCGCTCCCAGGGCGCAGTGTGCTTACGCAGCCACTAGGGCCTCGGCAGCCGATCAATAAATGACCGGAGGCGGTCATTCCGGTAGTTTGAGTCATTCATCTGTATTTTCCAATCAGCCCAAGCCAGGGGCTAATGAGTGGCTTCACCGCACGGCAGTGGAGCCCACAACCCTGGCCCGCTTATGCCTCCTGAATCCAAGATCTTCTCCACCGTCGCAAATGACCTGCTCACTTCAAAGGAGTCGCTCTTCTAACCCGCCTTGCATTAAGCCTCTGTGTGGAATGGGTTATGTGAGCGGGGGTGTGTGCGTGCATGTGTGCGCGTGTATACGTTTGTTTGTGTATGTGTGTGTGGGTGAGTATGTGTATGTGTGTGTGTATGTGTATGCACGCGTGTGTGTGTATGTACGTACGTAGGAGGTTACGAATTATTATCATATTTATATGCCTGTTTGCAGGTTTCCTATACGGTTTCCTATACATAAATCCATGATAGAAATGGTGTTTTGCCTGCATGTGTGTAGGCTCTGTGCTATTGTGGATGGTTGTGTTTCTGTGCACAAACACCTCCATCGTGTCACCGTGGTCAGGGGGAATAAGCACCAAACAACCGTCTGGAGTCTGTTTCAGTGCCTTTAGCTATCATCTAAATCTGGAGGATTGAATCCTCTTTCTTGGTCTCATGTCCTCTCAGTGAGATGAGTTCCTCTCATGTAACCCATCCTAGTATGAGGAGCAGTGGATATCAGCTATTGGACACACAGGGGAGCAGGGGAGGGGTCTGGTGACTTGCTGAAGGGCACTGAGGCAGTGCCCAGGTGTTTCGGTTCCAGTTCCCAAGCCGAGTCCCAACAGACTGAGCTACCCTGCCGCTTACCCTGTCGCCAATAGGCTATGCTAGGTGTGTGTGTGTATTTTTCCTTCTTTCTACTCGCGCCCAAAGTCACAGCTGGCTTATCTCCGACCATCTTGGGCACGATTACACGTAAGCGTCGCAGGAAGAAGCGAGGGAAGCGAGCCGGCGTGCTAGTCAGGCTGAGATGTCGATCTGATCGCCCCCCACTACCCACCATTCTACTGTCTAATGTACAGTCTCTGGACAATAAGTTAAGCGAGCTACAGGCTCGTATTCAATTCCACCGGGAAACTAAGGACAATTGTATCATCTGCCTTAAGGAGACATGGATGTCGGAGGGGGATACCGACGCAGCTATCGAGCCGACGGGATTTTCCGTCCACCGGGCGGACAGAACAAAGGCACTCTCCGGTAAAGATCGCGGAGGGGGGGTATGTCTCATGATAAACAGATCTTGTCATGTACAAGTAATGTACATCCCCTCAAGTCTTTCTGTTCCCCGGACCTGGAGTACCTGATGCTTATGTGCCGTCCATACTGGCTACCTCGGGAGTTTACAGCCGTAACCGTGACCTCTGTTTACATTCCCCCACAAGCCAACACGGACCCAGCGCTGAAGGAACTGTACGGGGCTATCAGCAAACAGGAGTCGGCACACCCCGAGGCTGCTCTCATCGTGGCGGGGGACTTCAACAAGGCGAACCTGAAGAAAGTTCTCCCAAAGTTGTACCAACACATAACGAGCAACACACTGGGTGAGCGGATCCTCAACCACTGCTACACTTCCTTCCGTGATGGCTACAAGGCCCTCCTCCGCCCACCGGCAAATCAGACCACCGCTCTATCCAGCTACTCCCCGCCTATAGGCAGAGACTGAAGCAGCAACCGATTGCTGTGAGGGAGGTCCAATGCTGGTCGGACCAATCGGACTCTGCTGCTGGTCAGACCAATCGGACTATGCTGCAGGATTGTTTTGATCGCGCTGACTGGCACATGTTCCGCGTTGCCTCGGACAATAACATCAACGAGTACGCGTCCTCGGTCACCGGGTTCATCAAGAAGTGCATAGATAACGTTGTTTCGACCAAGTCGGTTCGGATATATCCCAACCAGAAACCGTGGATTAACGGCGATGTTCGCGCTGCCCTCCACGCGCGTAACGCCGCCTTTGGCTCCGGGAATATGGAGGAATATACAAGAGCCCGTTAAGACCTCCGTAAAACCATCGTCACTGCCAAGCGGGAGTACAAGGACAGAGTGGAGGAGAAATTCAAGAGCCATGACACAAGGGGTATGTGGCAGGGGCTACAGACGATATTGAACTTCAGAGGGAGAACCAGTTGTGTAGAGAACTCCTCTACCTCCCTCCCAGGAGAGCTAAATACTTTTTTTGCTCGGTTCGACGTGAACGGCAGCCCGCCGAAGCCAGCGCCGCCTGAGGAGACTAGCCTGCTGAACATCTTGGAGGCGGATGTGCGCCGCACCTTGAACATCCGTGAGGCGGCAGGCCCCGACGACATCCCGGGCCGCGTCCTTAGAGCATGCGCAGACCAGTTGGCAGGAGTCTTTGCAGACATCTTCAACCTCTCCCTGGCCCAGGATGTTGTTCCCGCGGTCTTCAAGATGTCCACCATCGTGCCTGTCCCTAAACAACCCAACGAAACATGCCTGAACGACTATAGACCTGTAGCCCTCACCTCGATTGTCAACAAATGCTTCGAGAGGTTGGTCAAGGACTTTATTTGCTCTGTGTTACCTGCCACGCTGGACCCATTTGCACATCGTCAAAACAGATCCACGGACGACGCAATTGCCATGGCCCTCCACACTGCCCTTTCCCACCTGGGGGGATAGAACTGTTATGTGCGAATGCTGTTTGTGGACTACAGCTCAGCGTTCAACACGATAGTTCCTGCCAAGCTCGACACCAAGCTTAGAGGTCTAGGCGTGCCGCCATCCACGTGCAGCTGGATACTGGACCGCCGCCAGGTGGTGAGGATGGTCAGCACCACCTCAGAGCCACTGACCCTCAACACGGGAGCCCCCCAGGAATGCGTGCTGAGCCCTCTCCTCAACTCCCTCTACACCCACGACTGCATGGCTATGCACAGCTCCAACGTCATCATCAAGTTTGCTGACGACACGACAGTGATGGGCCTGATCGCCGGCGACGATGAGACAGCCTACAGGATCGCTGGAGCAGTGGTGCCAGGAGGACAGCCTCGCCCTCAACGTCAAGAAGACCAAGGAGCTGATCGTGGACTACAGGAAGCAGAGAGGAGAGCACGGCCCTATCTCCATCGACGGTATTGCAGTAGAGAGGGTCAGCAGCTTCAAGTTCCTCGGTGTGCACATCTCCGAGGACCTCACATGGTCCACGCACACCACATACATGGTGAAAAGGGCCCAACAATGCCTGTATTTCCTCAGGCGTCTGAGGAAATTCAGCATGGGCCCCTGCATCCTGAGAACATTCTACACCGGGAAAATCGAGAGTGTTCTTACAGGGTGTATCACCGCCTGGTACAGGAACTGCACCGCACTCGAGCGCAGAGCGCTTCAAAGGGTGGTACGGACGGCCCAGTATATGGTTGGAGGTGAGCTCCCCTCCCTCCCATATATACAACCGGCGGTGCGTGATGCAAACGCATCATAAAAGACAATGCCCACCCCAGCCATGAACTGTATTCACTTTTACCGTCAGGCAGGCCGTACAAATAGACTCAGAGACAGCTTCCACAGTCAGGCCATCAGGCTGCTGAACAAGGGCGTATAGCATATAACAATGTATATTTGATTACATTGATTTATATATACATATTGCTCTTTTTCTGTGCCGATATATTGCATTTTCTAAATTGCATTTTTTACTTTTATAGATTTAACTTGATACAGTTTTGTATAACTTTTTTTGACTTATTTTATTCTATTCTGTTTTTATCTTTTCTTATTTTTATAACTGCTGTCTGTCGTCGGGTATTGCACATCAGATTTTCACTCTTTATACTTGTGTAAACTGTGACAAGAAACTTGACTTGACTTCACTTGTGTGTGTGTGTGTGTGTGTGTGTGTGTGTGTGTGTGTGTGTGTGTGTGTGTGTGTGTGTGTGTGTGTGTGTGTGTGTGTGTGTGTGTGTGTGTGTGTGTGTGTGTGTGTGTGTGTGTGTATCCCTACACACAGGGCTATCATGTTATAATAGATATATAGTATACACAGTGATACACACAGGGCTATCATGTTATAATATATATATAGGATACACAGTGATACACACCGGGCTATCATGTTATAATATATATATAGGATACACAGTGATACACACAGGGCTATCATGTTATAATATATATATAGGATACACAGTGATACACACAGGGCTATCATGTTATAATATATATATAGGATACACAGTGATACACACAGGGCTATCATGTTATAATATATATATAGGATACACAGTGATACACACAGGGCTATCATGTTATAATATATATATAGGATACACAGTGATACACACAGGGCCATCATGTTATAATATATATATAGGATACACAGTGATACACACAGGGCTATCATGTTATAATATATATATAGGATACACAGTGATACACACAGGGCTATCATGTTATAATATATATATAGGATACACAGTGATACACACAGGGCTATCATGTTATAATATATATATAGGATACACAGTGATACACACAGGGCTATCATGTTATAATATATATATATAGGATATACAGTGATACACACAGGGCCATCATGTAATAATATATATATAGGATACACAGCGATACACACAGGGCCATCATGTTATAATATATATATAGGATACACAGTGATACACACAGGGCTATCATGTTATAATATATATAGGATACACAGTGATACACACAGGGCCATCATGTTATAATAATATATATATAGGATACACAGTGATACACACAGGGCTATCATGTTATAATATATATATATAGGATACACAGTGATACACACAGGGCTATCATGTTATAATATATATATAGGATACACAGTGATACACACAGGGCTATCATGTTATAATATATATATAGGATACACAGTGATACACACAGGGCTATCATGTTATAATATATATATAGGATACACAGTGATACACACAGGGCTATCATGTTATAATATATAGGATACACAGTGATACACACAGGGCTATCATGTTATAATATATATATAGGATACACAGTGATACACACAGGGCTATCATGTTATAATATATATATAGGATACACAGTGATACACACAGGGCTATCATGTTATAATATATATATAGGATACACAGTGATACACACAGGGCTATCATGTTATAATATATATATAGGATACACAGTGATACACACAGGGCTATCATGTTAGATTAATATATATAGGATACACACTCACTTCCTGTTCATCCCTCCTTTTATGGTCATTTAATACAGCATGACATCTTCCTGTCATATTATGTATTCCAGTACACGGAGGACACGGTGTGTGTGTGTGTGTGTGTGTGTGTGTGTGTGTGTGTGTGTGTGTGTGTGTGTGTGTGTGTGTGTGTGTCTGTGTGTGTGTGTGTGTGTGTGTGTGGCAAGGCCGTAACCATGGAGTCAACATTGGGGGGGACCAAAAATGTAATCAAAATTTGAATACTAATTTCCTGCCATTCTAAAGGAAAATATATAAAAATTCACTAACACATGGGATACTTTTACATTTTTTACCATAATGTCTAATTGTGCAATGTATTACATCACTCTATTTTATTTTGTTTAGCTTTTCTTGTTTCATTGTATGCTATGGCAGGGATTAGGGATGAATAAAGTACAACTATAACCATAATCATATTAAAGCATTTCAATCCATAAGGTCGCCCTATTGTTTTACAGTCACGACTCGCACTAGCTTTTTGCCACTCAATCAAAATCAAAAGACCCCCCACTTCCTCCCAGACACCCGCCCAAAAAGCCCAACCCTCAAGCAAAGGACCCAAAAGCCTTTTTGAGCTTATCGTTGGCACTGATAAAAGACTGACATATTCCTTCAAGGTCCAGTCTGTCATCGATGATCTAAGCATTGTATTGTCTTAAGCCTCCTCTCAAAACTCCTCTCAGCCTCTGCAGAAGAGGCAGGGACGACCAACAGAAGCCTTACTAAAGCTTCCACCTGACCGAAGAGACCTCTCACCTCTGGCACCATTTCCCGAATAATGCTAGCAACATCTGAGCTTGTTTCATAGGTGTAAGTAGCCCCAAACATGGCCAGCTGCACCTGCAGTAGTCGTGAATTCAATTCAGGATACTGGTCTACCACCTTGTCCATGTCTCCGTGTAGCAGCACATTTTCATGCTGCTGCAGCTTGTGGAATCCAGCTTGTTGAAACCTCTCTATGAATTGAGTATTCACTGTGTCCAAGGCATTGTAGAATTGGACTCTGTACAAGGACTGGGCATCGGGATGGATATGGGCTGCAGTCTGACCGGTGTAACGCTTTGTAGGTTTGCGGACATGAGGCATCTGAATTGGTTGTAGGTCCAACTTTGTTGCCACAGCAGTTGCTTTTGAGAACAAGACATCAAAATGCTCCTCCGTTCGCTTGTCCTGCATGCTTGTTTTGACATGGTCTACAGCCTCCAACATGCCTGAAGCGGTGTGTTTCCTAAGCTGCAGGGAGCTGTTCAGTCACTCCAGATCCCCCATCAGGTCTCCACTACAAGGCCGAGCCGAGTGTTCCCTTTAAGAAGTGTTCCATGAAGACCTTTGGCCTTGGCTGAAGTTTCAGGTGAGCTGCATGATGCCATTTCTTCAAGGGCCATCAGCACTGACTCATACTGCATGAGAACTGAGCGTATGGCAGGGGTACGTACAGTCCACCTGGTGGGACAGAGAGGCTTCAATGAGGTGAAACCATGATCTGATTTTGCGATATCCTGGAAAATCAACTTGAACTTGCCAGATTGATTAAAGAAGCCCCACAATTCATGGACTAGACCCATTGAATCTCTTACTAGTGGAGAGGCTCCATAATTATGTAATTAAGTTCACGCAGTGCAGACCTCAGTGACAATACACAGCCAGCGGTTGTTCTTTCCTTAAAATGGCTTGCATCACATGCCACCTTGGCTATATTTTGCCCTGTTGTTGATGACACTTGGTAGAGTCCCAGGAGTTCTTCCTTTGGTTGTAGATCTACAGAGCGCACACATATTGACTCCTGCTCAACTCCTGATATATCCTGGGTGCCATCAATGATAAGTGTGAACTGGACCACTGGCATTGATGTTATTTCCGACACAATTATATATTGCATATATCATATTCCCTCTGATGTTCATCGATGGCATCTTGGACCATCATAGCTGACCATTTACTGATAGGTGTACACTTGAACACGCTGGACAGGTCAGGGTTGGAACAGTTCCTGATGAACATCATGGCAACTTCAGCAGACATGTTCTCCATCTTCCTCCACTCTTAACACTGGGGGAGTTATGAGGGGTGGAGGACTCATTGTGGAGGTGGGTGTTACTGGCAAATATGCGACAGTGTCACCAATCTGGGTCCCTAGCTGTTCTAGAAGGTCACGTAACCGTTCTAGGGTGTCACAGATTCACGACAGTATCATCATTGAAAAAAAGCCACACACAATGTTCGTGATCGCGATTAGCCCCCCCCCCCCCCCCCCCGTTGGACTTCACGATGTTCGCGATCGCAACATACCCCCCCCCCCCCCCCCCCCGTCGGACGGTGATAGTGGGGGGTCGCCAGTCTCCAGCACTGTTATTTTGGGGGTCGCGGGCTGAAAAGTTTGGGAACCCCTGGTCTACAGAAGGTCCAGTTGTGATAGACACGCTTCGCCACTGTAGTAGGCCTATAATGTCATGTGAAGAACACAACTGTCATTCCCACTAGCCACCAGGCTATGCATTATGGAGTTCTGTGGTCAGACCATCTCTTGAACATGTAAGAAGAACAGCTTCAATGGCACAAATTGCCAACTAGATCTCAAAAAGTCACCAATATGAATTCTAGCAAGCTTAAATCAGTGCCTTCTCCCAGAGAAAAGGGACATTTAAAATAAGATATCATATGTCTGTTTATCCTACAAAACTGAGCTTAATTTAAGTTCAGTTTGAGATTTGGAGATTTTCTTTGAAAAAAAAAAAGCTTCTAAGAAATATACTTCTTCTTGTCTCACCCCAATCCCAATTCAAGATCAATGATTTATGTCACTGCACTGATCTTTATTTAGTCTGAAATTACCAGCTCTTGAGATAGCAGTAAGATCCAAATGAAAACTTGATTGTCTTTTACATTTATCAAACTGGTCTTAGATTGATCTATTATTTAGCTCCTTACTTCTCCTAAGGTTTAGGACACCAGGTCAGACTTCAGTCATCTCTAAATAAGAGCTGATTTATTTCTGATAAGACAAAGAAGAGACGGTTGTAAGCAGCTCAGTCCTCCTCTGTTATAGCTCACTAGTTACACTAACTGTCCTTATGCTGCTTCAGATGTGTCTGGGTTTAACATGCCCTCATATGAGTCCCACAGTGTACAATATACATATCAATATACATATCAATATACATATCAATATACATATCAATAGACATATCAATAGACATATCAATATACATATCAATATACATATCAATATACATATCAATATACATATCAACAGGGACCTGCACAGACATGTTCGGGGACAGGAGCTCAAGTGAGAGAAAGGGCACTTCCCATAATCATTTATAAAAAAATGTTTTAAAACAAAAAGTTAAGCCAAGCAATAGAATACTGAATTGCATGAATACAATGATCCAATACATTATTATTATTATTATTATTATTATTATTATTATTATTATTACACTTACCGCACACACAACATAAAATAACTGCTGTTGACAAGGAGTTAGTTTCAGTGTAACTACAATTCCCTCCTTTCACATATGAGGGTGGGTCGCTGTATCATGTAATGATTAAGATCTATCAGCATACAACTAACTAGTACAATTAATAGTTATTAAATGAGCAGCCAACAATCAAAATTATGAAGTTACTGTTTAAGGCAAAAAGATCGTTTTTTCATGTACTTGTAAATGTTGTTATTTTGGTCTATTTTGCTTCCATGTTTTCTTTCACTCTAATGGAAAGAAAACTTCCAAAAAACAAAATGGTGTTCGTTTTCCTACCCTGTCTGAATTCATCTATGATTTAAAGCTAATCTGCATATTTAAACATAACATTTCAGGGGAAAATACTGACTTGACGTAAGTAACTATGTGGGGAAGATGTGAGGTGATATGTTTTGCCTTTTCACCTGCAATGCCTTGGTAAATGCATGCAAATTAGCGCATTTTAGTTAGGCCTAGTTAACGCCTAATGTGCATATCAATGTGGCGTCTCTGATGACGTTATTAGATACACATTTGACTGTATTCACCAGTGGCGAAGCGTGTCTATCACAACTGGACCTTCTGTAGACCAGGGGTTCCCCAACTTTTCAGCCCCCCCCCCCAACATAACAGACCCCCCCCCCCCCCCCCCCACTATCACTGGAGGGACTGGAAAATTAAAAACAACGTGTGCACAGAGCTTCACCATCGAGAACATCGTGAAGTCCAAGGGGGGGGGGGGGGGGAGGTCCAACGTGAAGTCCAAGGGGGGGGGGGGGGGAGGTCCAACGTGAAGTCCAAGGGGGGGGGGGGGGGAGGTCCAACGTGAAGTCCAAGGGGGGGGGGGGGGGAGGTCCAACGTGAAGTCCAAGGGGGGGGGGGGGGGAGGTCCAACGTGAAGTCCAAGGGGGGGGGGGGGGAGGTCCAACGTGAAGTCCAAGGGGGGGGGGGGGGGAGGTCCAACGTGAAGTCCAAGGGGGGGGGGGAAATTGTGTGTGGCTTTTATTTCCAGCTGCAAATGATAGTCGTGAATCTGTCGGAATCAGAATTCCTTTATTCGTCACCCTTACATATTAAACAGACTTACATAATACCCCCACTTTGGGAACCCCTGCTGTAGACCCCCCCCCTGTAGACCCCCCCCCCCGTGTTCTAGTCAGACGGACGTCACGGAGGAGTCACTTTATGCCTTATCTCATTTAGGAAGATCAGATTGTCGCAGCCAATTTACAATTGTACCATAGTTGGTAAAGCAGAGTCCATGTAGTGAAGTAACAGCCCAACACAGACCACCACACACAGGCTATCGGTTAAAGGGACAGTCTAACACGCTTAACGTGTTAGACGTGTCACGTTCAAGTTCCAAAATAGCGATCAATAATCACCAAATGTCTCTGGCATATGTCTTGTCATTAGCACTTTCACCTGTCAAAATGAAAGTGAAAAGGTGAAAGTGCTAATGACAAGACATATGCAAATTAGGTGATTATTGATCGCGGGTTTGTAACTCTTAGTTACACACAACGACATCATCTTTGCCTGTTGCCATTTTGACGTAAAATCCTACGTAGAAACAATGTAGCACTACGCTAGATCCACTCTCGCTCCAGCCACCACCTTGCACCTTCTAGCTCCCTATTGACCTGTGGGGACATCATATTCATATTCAGATATCTATATATCTATATATCTATATATCTATATCTATATCTATATAGATATATATATCTATATATATATAGATATATATATCTTCCATTGATGGACACGCCAGTCCAAAAGGTTTGACCCACAATGAGCGTGGTCCTGGTCCAGGTAACAGGGAAGCTGCTCCAGTCGTCCCTGACCAAGGAGGGGGAGACGGTGCTCCTGGACCAGAGGAACGTGTCCTTCCAGGTGGACCCGTCCAGCGACAGCCCCTTCCTCATCCTGCCCCCCACCTTCTACCACACCATGGACCACAGCAGTCCCCTGAGAGCCTGGGCTGCCAAAGGTACCTTAGTAGAGCAGGCCTCACAATGGTGGAAACACACCATGGGAATCCAATATCTCACTGGATATCTGAGGCTCTTCCTGCAGTATTTCTGCATAAATTAAACCTTTTGAATCAACCAATCAACATCTTAACAGTCGTACAGTCAACGTACTGCATAGTTTATTTACTACATGCAAGAAAAAGAGCTGATCCACGCTGTCTCCCTGTCACCTGCCTCTGAAGAGGCCTAGATTGATGACTGAGGACCCACAGGTGTGCACACACCTAAACATTTATAAAATAATAAGTACAACAAAATATGTTATATATAATATGCATGGAAGTGCAGTTCTAAAATGTTTGCAAAAACCACAACTGAATATAAATGAATGTCAACTGCTTTCACTTCCTGTAAAGTGTAGTTGACTTTGGAAAATAGTTTCAGTGCTAGTGAACCCGAAACTCTTATTATATATATATATATATATATTAGAGAGAGAGAGAGAGAGAGAAAGAGAGAGAGAGAGAGTGTGTGTGTATGGTGTCAGATGGAGGAGGTTGTGGGGGAACCTTCACTTAAAGTTGGCCGTAACCATGGAGATAACAACTCTGTCTCACTAACTGGGTTTTCATGAACGGCCTACCTGATCTGAACCGGAGTGGGGTTTTGTTATTGGATTTCTGTGCTAGTCATGGATTGGCCATAACAAACACCATGTTCAAACATAAGGATGCTCATAAGTGTACATGGTACCAGAGTACCTTAGGCCGAAGGTCAATGATCGATTTTGTTATCGTATCATCTGGCCTGAGGCCGCATGTTTTGGACACTCGGGTGAAGAGAGGGGCAGAGCTGTCAACCGATCACCATCTGGTGGTGAGTTGGGTAAGATGGCGGGGGAAGCCTCTGGACAGACTGGTAAGCCCAAACGTGTAGTGCGGGTGAACTGGGAACGTCTGGTGGATGCCCCTGTCCGGGAGACCTTCAACTCACACCTCCGGCGGAATTTTTCGGGCATCTCTGTGGAGGCTGGGGGCATTGAGCCAGAGTGGTCATTGTTCAAAGCTTCTATTGCCGAAGCTGCGGTTGAGAGTTGTGGCCTCAAGGTCATTGGTGCCTCAAGGGGCGGCAACCCTCGGACTTCGTGGTGGACACAGGTGGTCAGGGAAGCCGTCCGGCTGAAGAAGGAGGCCTTCCGGGCTATGTTAGCCTGTGAGACTCCGGACTCAGTTGCGAGGTATCGACAGGCCAAGAGGACGGCAGCCTCGGCTGTAGCGGAGGCAAAGCAGCGGGTGTGGGAGGAATTCGGAGAAGGACTTTCAGTCGGCACCAAAGCGTTTCTGGCAAACAATCCGGCGCCTCAGGAGGGGGAAGCGTGGGTCCATCCAAGCTGTGTACAGTAAGGGTGGGACATTGCTGACCTCAACTGAGGAGGTGATCGGGCGGTGGAAAGAACACTTTGAGGAACTTCTTAACCCAACTACACCCTCAATGGTAGAGACAGAGCTGGAGGATGAAGGACGGCAAACATCAATCTCCCTGGAGGAAGTCACTACGGTAGTCAAACATCTCCGCAGTGGCAAAGCCCCAGGGGTTGATGAGATCCGTCCAGAAATGCTAAAGGCTCTGGGTGTTGAGGGCTGTCGTGGATGACACGTCTTTTCAACATTGCGTGGAAGTCTGGGACAGTGCCTGAGGAGTGGCAAACGGGGGTGGTGGTACCCCTGTTCAAAAAGGGTGACCAGAGGGTGTGTGCCAATTACAGGGGTATCACATTACTCAGCCTCCCTGGGAAAGTCTACTCCAAGGTGCTGGAAAGGAGGGTTCGGCCGATAGTCGAACCTCAGATTGAAGAGGAACAATGTGGATTCCGCCCTGGTCGTGGAACAACGGACCAGCTTTTCACTCTTGCAAGGATCCTGGAGAAGGCATATGATCGGGTCCCTCGGGAAATACTGTGGGGGGTGCTGTTCTCGAGTGAGGGGGGGATGGAGCGTGAGATTGACAGGAGAATAGGTGCAGCGGGAGCGGTATTGGGTGCACTTTGGCGCACCGTTGTAACCAAAAGAGAGCTGAGCCAGAAGGCAAAGCTCTCGATCTACCGATCAGTCTTCGTTCCTACCCTCACCTATGGCCATGAGCAATGGGTAATGACCGAAAGGACGAGATCGCGAATACAAGCGGCTGAAATGAGTTTCCTCAGGAGGGTGGCTGGTATCTCCCTGAGGGATAGGGTGAGAAGCTCAGTCACTCGTGAGAGACTCGGAGTAGAGCCGCTGCTCCTTCGCGTAGAAAGGAGCCAGTTGAGGTGGTTCGGGCATCTAGTAAGGATGCTTCCTGGTCGCCTCCCGAGGGAGGTTTTCCAGGCACATCCAACTGGGAAGAGACCACGGGGCAGACCGAGGTACAGGTGGGGTGATTACATCTCCACACTGGCCTGGGAACGCCTCGGGATCCCCCAGTCAGAGCTAGTCGATGTTGCCAGGGAGAGGGAAGTTTGGAGTCCCCTGCTGAAGCTGCTACCTCCGCGACCCGACTACGGATAAGCGGGAGAAGATGGATGGATGGATGTGTTTCCATCAACTAGTGGAAATGCAAATTAGTTCATCAACTAGTTGAAGCGAAAACAAACGGTGGCGGTGACATAGACTGTTTAATAAATCAGTGACACAAGGTCATCTGCAGGAGTTAATGTCAATCGGACAACTTCTAGTCATCCTTACTTCTCAGCTGGCATTGGCCATGTTTAAATCTGTCCATAGACGAAGGGAAAGAAATGCAGTCATTCTAATGTCAGCCATGTTTTGGGTCATAGGAACGCTTGAGAACAAGCCCACAGCGTAAGTCAAGTGAGGTCAAAGTTCACTACGTCAAAATGTAATCGTCAAAGTTGTTTCCATCTCCGCTTTTGCGAATTAACTCGATTAGAGTCAGTCAAAAACACCTCAAGAGAGCTTATCAACTTTGATGGAATCAGAGGAAGTTGATTTGAATTTGGTCGTTTCCTTCAACATGTTCTAATGCGATACTTCAGAATGAGAATGGAGATATGGTGATGGAAACCCGACTATTGATCATCTCATTTGCAATAAGCAAATGATCTTCCAACGTGTGCCATGTGTTTCCCTCTGCTCCTCCTGACTGATGTATCTTTGTAGCTCCGCCCCCCGGGGGACCGGCCTATCCTCAGTGACGGGGACCGCTCTCTCCTCTCTCCTCTCTCCTCTCTCCTCTCTCCTCTCTCCTCTCTCCTCTCTCCTCTCTCCTCTCTCCTCTCACCTCTCTCCTCTCTCCTCCTCTCCCCCCCTCAGACGGCGGATGGGCCGACCCTGAGCTGGCCGACTTTGAGCTGCTGGTGATCCTGAGCGCCACGGTGGAGCCCACCTCCGCCACCTGCCAGGTGCGCACCTCCTACCTGCCCGACGAGATCCTGTGGGGCTACGAGTTCCCGCCCGTCGTCTCCCTCTCCCCGTCGGGAAAGTACGTGGCCGACTTCCCTTCTTCGACAAGGTGGCCAAGACCAAGATCACGCCCCTATTCAAACAGTTCAAACTAATTTGAACAGTTTTAAACACATTTAATATGAATGCATTCATTGTTTTAAACAATAAAAAAAGATGGGTAGCTAACGTTTCCGTAGTCAATCACTGTTAGCGTTAGAGAGGGCTTCACAGGCCACGCCCCCAAACCCCAAACCCAAGGCAGGGTTTCCAACCTGAAGAATGCTGAGGCCCAAGTTGACATCTGAATATCTTTTGGTGCACCTAAACCTTTTCCTCAACTCTGATCAACACACTCAAGACTCAAGATTCAAGACTCAAGTACAATGGAATGCTCACTCCCCATTCCCTCTGCAGTATTAACTACTAGAACAATACTATATACTATATACTATATAAGAATACTATACACAATACAATTAAAAACAATAAGAATAACAATAAAGTGATTGATGGACTATATGTACATGTGTTATGTGTTTTTTGTGTTATATTGTGCATTGTGCATGTGTTATATTAAAGTGCCAGTAGTGCAGCAGCATCATGAATACAGTACAGAGTGTAATGTTAATGACATGTTATGATAGTGTAATGTTAATGACGTGTTATGATAGTGTAATGTTAATGACATGTTATGATAGAGTAATGTTAATGACATGTTATGATAGTGTAATGTTAATGACATGTTAATGACATGTTATGATAGTGTAATGTTAATGACAATGTTATGATAGTGTAATGTTAATGACAATGTTATGATAGTGTAATGTTAATGACATGTTATGATAGTGTAATGTTAATGACATGTTATGATAGTGTAATGTTAATGACATGTTATGATAGAGTAATGTTAATGACATGTTATGATAGTGTAATGTTAATGACATGTTATGATAGTGTAATGTTAATGACATGTTATGATAGTGTAATGTTAATTACATGTTATGATAGTGTAATGTTAATGACATGTTATGATAGTGTAATGTTAATGACATGTTATGATAGTGTAATGTTAATGACATGTTATGATAGTGTAATGTTAATGACATGTTATGATAGTGTAATGTTAATGACATGTGATGATAGTTTAATGTTAATGACATGTTATGATAGTGTAATGTTAATGACAATGTTATGATAGTAGCAGCACTCCTAGCATTCAGTAGGTCACTGCCTGGGGATAAAAACTATCCTTAAACCTGGTAGTTATGGACAGATGCTGAGTAACCAGCGACCAGAGGGTAGGGGGGAGAAGAGATGGAGCTCAGTGTGGTTGTGGTCCTTTATGATGGACATGGCCTTCTTCAGACATCTGGTCCTAAAGATCTCCTCAATGCATGGAAGTGCACACCCGATGATTTTCTCTGCCATCCTCACGACCCTCTGGATGTCTTTCTTGTCCTGTTCAGTGGTGTCTCCGTACCACACAGTGACGCCACCCATCAGGACGCTCTCTACGGGGCCACGGGAGAAGTTCACTAGCCACCTCTAGCCTATTCTGCTTCCCCTGAGGCAGTGCAGAGCATAGAGGCGCTGGTGAGCCTTCTTCAGCAGACCTCCGTGTTGTGGGTCGACAACAGGTCGTGGGAAATCTGTAGTCCAAGGAAATGGAAGCATGGTCTGATGGTGAAGTGCCCCGGTGGCTCCTGAAGTCGATGGTGTTGAAAGCTGAGCTGAACTGAATGAACAGCAGTCTGACGTAGGTGTCCCTCCTGTCTAGGTGCTCCAGGGCCGTGTGAAGTGCCAGAGAGATGGTGTCGTCTACACACCTGAGAGCAACAGAATTTCTCCCCACAAGATGCCTGCTGGGTGCTGTGTTGCTGGATGTATAGGCTCATGTAAAGAGTTGGGATCCAGCTCCAGGAAACAGCCCCATTAACCGCCTGTTTGTCCCTCCTTCTGCCCAGGCTCAGGTACTAGAGTAGGGCCCCTGTTCCAAGATGGTCTGTTACCCTGGTGTGATCTGGACCTTGGCTCTGATCTGGTCTGATCTGATTTTTGTAGCGGCTTGGGACGTTTATTCCCACAACAAGGTGAGCAATAGACCTCCAGAAGGTCTGCAAAGACCTCTTCCTGTTCCTGTATGACCACTTGTCTCTAGTCCCTTCTCCCACCCACCCAGCATTTTAGCTTTAGAGATTTGCGATTAGCTATTAGCGATAAGCTGTGCTACTCGGAAAGCCCCATCCACTACCAATACTCTCAGCTTGTCTTCAAGAAATTCTCCAGGCTTGGATGAAGATCGTCCAATATTGTTGTTTAGTTAGTAGATGGCGGCGCAGCTGGCATGGTTTCAGAGCCTGGTTTGATAGCACCTCAGAGTTGATCACTCAGACAGGCAGGGGATGGAACATTCCAGAGACAGGTACTCATTTGACTACTTTCTACGGTCCTTCTTTTCACTGGTTCTGGATTTGATGATTTGCTTGTTTAAACATTAGCTTTCCTTTTTCCACCTAATAACCAACGTTCCATTTGAACTCTTTTACCTGCCAACGACAAGATATCCAGATCAATAGGTCAGATAAATTAGGATTTCTATACGTCATCACCTACACGAGCTGGTGTAGACCGGAGAGTAACTCGAGACAGGCGAGGGGTCTGGATACCGGGAGGTCGGAGTAGTGACAGGTATTAGACCGGCGAGTGACGCGGGAAAGGCGAGTAATCTGTATTTCCGGGACATCGGCGTGACGATTCCGTCCAGAATGTACCAACGTACAAAGTAGCAACCATAAAGTACGACGTACGACCTAACCCCGGGGTAACAGGACGCCAGGGTATATATACCCCCAGGTGAGGTGATTAGTAATCAGCCACGGCAATTGTTGACAGGTGTGTGTGTGCGCCGCCAGCACGCGGCTTGGCCACGCCCCCTGTCAACCACCGTAACCGTGACATTTATAGGTTTTTATCACGCGACCGATATTTGCAAATACCACGCACCTAGCACGCAGGTCAAACGCAACTTGTACGTTTTGAACGCAACCCACAGGTCGAATAGGTTACAAATTGACAAAAGTGTTGATTTCGGTTGCGTTTGGTGCGTATACAAAGATTTCTTACACGCAACTCATAGGTTTCAGCATACGCTATGGTGTGAGGGCACCAATACTTACTTACGTCAAGTCAGTATTTTCCCCTGAAATGTTATGTTTAAATATGCAGATTAGCTTTAAATCTATAGAATAATTCAGACAGGGTAGTAAAACGAACACCATTTAGTTTTTTGGAAGTTTTCTTTCCATTAGAGTGAAAGAAAACATGGAAGCAAAATAGACCAAAATAACAACATTTACAAGTACATGAAAAAACGATCTTTTTGTCCTGCCTTAAACAGTAACTTCATAATTTTATAAATGATTATGGGAAGTGCCCTTTTTCTCACTTGAGCTCCTGCCCCCGACAATGTCTGAGCAGGTCCCTGTTACTACTGTCAACCGCTGTCCAGAACAATAACGGCTGTTTCACTTCCTCTTCAGTCAGACCAGAACGCGTTACAGAACATGATGTTCTCTGGTTCTCTCTGTCTACTCATTTATTGGTTCGTAGGCCTGCAAGGTAAAAACAAACTGCTTTTTACCATCTCCGATAGTCCTTTATGTGTTGATTCCGTTATTAGAAGTGAACTGTCCTTACGTGAACATATTCTGTCTTCGCTGTTTTTCAGTCTCTCTATGTGAAAAAAGGGTGATATTTAGTTAACGTTATTTAAAGTAGGCTAATATTGTGTTAGTGTATCAGTCTGGATAGCTGCATACATAGATACAAACGTACACTTTGTGTAATTATTTTGTTCATTATTTGTTTCAGGGTCCACAAATAACAGCGTGTTTTTGCTGATGGGAAATGATTTATTCATGGAGATCAGAAACCTGAAACTCGAAGATGATCATCTGTTCACGTGGAAATTAAAGACACACACTAAAACGTACAATATCATAAAATATTCTCCCAAAGTGAAAGATACAACACATTACTTTAAAGGAAGGGCAGAGTTTTCGACAGAAAATTATTCTTTAAGATTCAAAAACGTAGGATTGAATGAAAGTGGACGTTACCAAGCAGCAGTTAGTTCTGATGAAGACTCCATTCACACAGAATACCAGGTGACAGTACGAGGTATGTTCACTGAAACAGAGTACAGACATTTGACTTCTACAAGCGGTTTGTTTGTGTGTTTTGAACATGAAAATGTCCTTGTTCCAGAACAGGCATCACCAGTGGTCCTGGAGGCGTCTGTGTCTCTCAGCCCTGAATCCTGTAATGTGAGTGTGATCTGTAGCTCTCAGGCCTTCTCTAAGAACTCCACCTTCACGTGCACCAATCAAACCTGCTCTGAGGATGGAGGAGACCCAACAGAGGTGGAGGTCACCGACCTCTCGCTCCACCTCTACCTGTCCAATGGTTCAATGGTGATCTGTAACCACAGCAACGAAGTCAGCTGGTCTGAGGAGATAATGGACATCAAACCTTTGTGTTCAGAAGAAGCTGGTAAGATCAGAGAACATATTGATAATATGATGAGAATAGTAAATACAAACGACACCTGATTGACATGAGGTTCAGTGCATCGCTGGACATCATGAATACAGATGTTAAGGATTCTCAAACACAGGTGACTTCATTGTTTGTATTAAAGCTGCTGTAGGTTTGAGAGTTGAGAGAGAGAAGTAAAGAGAGAGAGCAGAAAACACTAACTAGTCCTCTCCCTCTCTGCTCCCTCCCTCCCTACGTGGCTCCACCATTGAGAAGTGTTTCATTCACCTGTGATAAACAGGAAAGACAGATTCCCTGAACCAATCAGAGAAGAGATGTCCTGATTGGTCAGAAATGCCAGAAAAGCCGGGATCTTCCTATAATCTAAATGGTCTCATCCGGATGCCGATGCTGTCAACTCAAATCAGGCCATTTTAAATAATAGATATTGAATCTTACAGCATGTCTGATATATGTTAACATTTATAAAGCATCTCCTCTGTCACTGAAGATAGACATCCCACATCTCAGCATTGAAGTGTACGGTAAAGTTGTTCTATGTTCCTGTTTTTGTTTGTTGACAGGAATGCAGAACAACAAGAACCATTTAACGATCCCTGTCCTCTGCCGGTTGGTCTTCATTGCACTGGTCTCACTGGTCTCACTGGTCTCACTGGTCTCACTGGGTTGTTATTCCAAGAGGAAAAACAGTAAGTCACACATTTGTCACCCGTTTGAATAAAATCTGATGTTGCTAAAATATATATATACACTAATGAGAGGTGTCTCAGTACTGTTTTGGTACATCAACAAAATAATGACCTCCATGTTCTTATTAGTATTTAGATTTTCCATTACTCTAAACAACAGCTTCTGCTTCCTGCAGCACATGTAGTAACATCAACAAACCAGTAGTGCCTGATTTAACACATCAAATATAAATCATTGTAATATAATATAAACCAAGTTAAACTAGGAAAGCATAGGCCAGCAGCATATTGCAGACTGCCGTCCCACAGCATGTAGAGGAAGGTTAACCAACGTCCTCATGACATCAGACTGGGACTGGGTTTATGTTCCCAGTCTGCTGTGAGGGGAGGGACCTCCAGTCTGCTGGGGGTCTCGCTTCAACCTTAACAGGAATTTCAACAAGACATCATAGCCACACAATTTAATATTGTATGTATGCATGAATGTCATTTAGTCCTTTTTTCATTGGACCACCTTATAGAAAACACTGAAGTCCTTTCTCCCTGTGATGCTGACCAGGTAAGATGATTTCCTACACATTAAACCTCTATGACTATTTGGTTACCTTGAAATGTCAAATGCATATGTTAGACAACTATATCAATCAAATGGTAATTGGTACATGTTGTATATATCAGATAACTCAACGATAGAACAATGTATTATTTTCTTTCCAGAGTCCAAACAATCCCTCCATCTACTGTCAGTTAAGCCCTGTTACTGAAGGTATTTATGCTCAGGTTGACCAGCCCAGAAGTTCTTAGAAGGTTGCCGGTTCAATCCCTGCTCCAACTTGTCAAGTTGTCCATCGGTTGTGCATGTTTTCTGCTTTAGATGTTCTACTAACTGTTACACCGAGCCCTGGCAGCACCTCACCCCCACCCTCATCCACCTCCACGGGCTAAGGATTAAGTTCTTCATCAAATAGGAAACGCTCCTCCTCACCTCCAAGTCTCTCCATGCCCTCACCCAGACCTCCTCCACCCTATACCCCTTCAGTACTTAACAGACCTCCTCCACCCCTATACCCCTTCAGTACCTAACAGACCTCCTCCACCCCTATACCCCTTCAGTACTTAACAGACCTCCTCCACCCCTATACCCCTTCAGTACCTAACAGACCTCCTCCACCCCTATACCCCTTCAGTACCTAACAGACCTCCTCCACCCCTATACCCCTTCAGTACTTAACAGACCTCCTCCACCCCTATACCCCTTCAGTACTTAACAGACCTCCTCCACCCCTATACCCCTTCAGTACTTAACAGACCTCCTCCACCCCTATACCCCCCAGTACCTAACAGACCTCCTCCACCCCTATACCCCTCAGTACCTAACAGACCTCCTCCACCCCTATACCCCTCAGTACTGAACAGACCTCCTCCACCCCTATACCCCTTCAGTACTTAACAGACCTCCTCCACCCCTTCAGTACCTAACATACCTCCTCCACCCCTATACCCCTTCAGTACTTAACATACCTCCTCCACCCCTATACCCCTTCAGTACTAACAGACCTCCTCCACCCCTATACCCCTTCAGTACTTAACAGACCTCCTCCACCCCTATACCCCTTCAGTACTTAACAGACCTTCTCCACCCCTATACCCCTTCAGTACTTAACAGACCTCCTCCACCCCTATACCCCTTCAGTACCTAACAGACCTCCTCCACCCCTATACCCCTTCAGTACCTAACAGACCTCCTCCACCCTATACCCTTCCCTAGTCTGTGGTCCTCAGACCCAGGCCTGCTCTCCACCCTCCTCCCAACTGATGGAGACAGAGTGTTCTGTGGCCTCCACCCTCTGGAACTCTCCTCCTGGAGAGATCCTCAACTCAGCCTCTCTGGACACTTTCATAAGAACCCTCAAAACTCATCTGTTCACCATGACCTTTGACCTCTAACCCATCCCTTTGCCATGACCTTTGACCTCTAACCCATCCCTTTGCCATGACCTTTGACCTCTAACCCATCCCTTTGCCATGACCTTTGACCTCTAACCCATCCCTTTGCCCTCCTTTCACTGCTACTTATTTTCTTTTCTTTATTGACTTTATTTCCTTATTTGTATTGTTTTGTTCTTTACTCCTCTGTAAAGCGGCTTTGGGTCCCTTGAAAGGCTCTATATGAATTAAAGTTATTATTATTATTATACTGTTTTTTGTACTGTCACACACACACACACACACACACAGCTCATTTGTGTTTTATAGTTACTTTAAACTTCACCTTCCTTCTTCCATCTTTTGACACACACACAGACGGACAGTGAGGATAAAGTGTTTTTCTTGAGGATCAAATCCTGCTGATGTTGGTATTAATGTTGAGTGGAGCTGAGTGTTCTCCTCCTCCTGAACTCAGCTCCTGACTGAGTGACCAGCACGGTGTCCCACCGCCTAGTCCACACCGCTTGACCGCTCCTCGCTATCGGACAGCCGCACTTCACTTCATGTGTGGATGTTTTACCCCTTAATGGTTTTATTATTATTATTTATTAATGTTTTTATTGAAGTCAAAGAGTGGTACGATGTTCCAATCAAAGCAGCCCTCCTCCCCACCTTCTAATGTTCTTCATATCCCAGGTAAGGCCCTGGATTGAGTCAGCAGGTGGTCCTTTACAAACGCACTTCAGAGGCTTTCTTTACTAATTAAATGTTGTTTATTGTCACATAAAAGGTTGAACAAAAAGGCTTGATAATTCCAATACAACTCCAAGAAAAACTAAAGGTTTAAAGGTACTAAAGTGAACTAAAGTGCTTAAAGTGGTCAAAGGTTGTATGCGACCAGGCCTCTGAATCCCCATAGAGTCTAATGGCCCCCAGCTGGGCTCTCTCCCCGTGACGTTTACAGGTCATTGATCTAACGGAAGCATACATATAACTATCATCTAGAATGACTTTATACTATATTAACTAACATGCACATCCGAACATGTAAATACATATCAAGTTTAAACAAGAAATACATTAGATTCATATTCAATGGCATAAAGAATAAACAGCAAGCAGAATTAACATAGGAGTTAATAAAGTCACATAGCGGCTACAACAGGGGAGACATTGAACAAATACATTTAGATTACATTTAGGTAAGGTCTTCATGTTCACACATTGTATTTTACCAACCAGTGAGAGGGAGATGATTCATCTCTGAAAGTCAAGAGGTGTCAAATGTGCCTTAAAAAGTAAATCCAGATTGCGGGTTATATTGATTCCAAGATATTTGAATCCAGATTAGTCCGAGTGAAAGGTAAACTAGTTTTCTGGAGCCGGATAGCAGAGGCGTTGACAGGGAAGCCCTCGCTTTACTGAATGTTAAGTTTGTAGTCTGAAATAGAGCCAACGTTTATAGACCGGACCGCTGGGAAGCGACCCCCGTGTTCGTAGTAGTTGTTGCTCTGTTGTGATTCCTCATCACACCACTCTCCTCTCCAGCCACGCTCCTCTGCCTCCCCCTGGTGTCCACCTGGGGTTACTACACCCAGGAGAACACCGTCACAGAAGACCGCAGTCACGTCCCGCCCACCTGTTCCCTATTCCTAATCAGGCTCCTTCTTAGACCCCGCTCTCCTGTCACTCGTTGACAGAACTGACCTCCTCCACCCTATACCCCTTCAGTACTTAACAGACCTCCTCCACCCTATACCCCTTCAGTACTTAACAGACCTCCTCCACCCCTATACCCCTTCAGTACTTAACAGACCTCCTCCACCCCTATACCCCTTCAGTACTTAACAGACCTCCTCCACCCTATACCCCTTCAGTACTTAACAGACCTCCTCCACCCCTATACCCCTTCAGTACTTAACAGACCTCCTCCACCCCTATACCCCTTCAGTACCTAACAGACCTCCTCCACCCTATACCCCTTCAGTACTTAACAGACCTCCTCCACCCCTATACCCCTAAAGTACCTAACAGACCTCCTCCACCCTATACCCCTTCAGTACTTAACAGACCTCCTCCACCCCTATACCCCTTCAGTACTTAACAGACCTCCTCCACCCCTATACCCCTTCAGTACTTAACAGACCTCCTCCACCCCTATACCCCTTCAGTATCTAACAGACCTCCTCCACCCCTATACCCCTTCAGTACCTAACAGACCTCCTCCACCCCTATACCCCCCAGTACCTAACAGACCTCCTCCACCCCTATACCCCTTCAGTACATAACATACCTCCTCCACCCCTATACCCCTTCAGTACTTAACAGACCTCCTCCACCCCTATACCCCTTCAGTACTTAACAGACCTCCTCCACCCCTATACCCCTTCAGTACCAAACAGACCTCCTCCACCCCTATACCCCTTCAGTACTTAACAGACCTCCTCCACCCCTATACCCCTTCAGTACCTAATATACCTCCTCCACCCCTATACCCCTTCAGTACTTAACACACCTCCTCCACCCCTATACCCCTTCAGTACTTAACAGACCTCCTCCACCCCTATACCCCTTCAGTACCTAACAGACCTCCTCCACCCCTATACCCCTCAGTACCTAACCGACCTCCTCCACCCCTATTCCCCTTCAGTACCTAACAGACCTCCTCCACCCCTATACCCCTTCAGTACTTAACAGACCTCCTCCACCCCTATACCCCTCAGTACCTAACAGACCTCCTCCACCCCTATACCCCTTCAGTACTTAACAGACCTCCTCCACCCCTATACCCCTTCAGTACTTAACAGACCTCCTCCACCCCTATACCCCTTCAGTACTTAACAGACCTCCTCCACCCCTATACCCCTTCAGTACCTAACAGACCTCCTCCACCCCTATACCCCTTCAGTACTTAACAGACCTCCTCCACCCCTATACCCCTTCAGTACCTAACAGACCTCCTCCACCCCTATACCCCTTCAGAACCTAACAGACCTCCTCCACCCTATACCCCTTCAGTACCTAACAGACCTCCTCCACCCTATACCCCTTCAGTACCTAACAGACCTCCTCCACCCCTATACCCCCCAGTACCTAACAGACCTCCTCCACCCCTATTCCCCTTCAGTACCTAACAGACCTCCTCCACCCCTATACCCCTTCAGTACTTAACAGACCTCCTCCACCCCTATACCCCTCAGTACCTAACAGACCTCCTCCACCCCTATACCCCTTCAGTACTTAACAGACCTCCTCCACCCCTATACCCCTCAGTACCTAACAGACCTCCTCCACCCCTATACCCCTTCAGTACTTAACAGACCTCCTCCACCCCTATACCCCTTCAGTACTTAACAGACCTCCTCAACCCCTATACCCCTTCAGTACCTAACAGACCTCCTCCACCCCTATTCCCCTTCAGTACCTAACAGACCTCCTCCACCCCTATACCCCTTCAGTACCTAACAGACCTCCTCCACCCCTATACCCCTTCAGTACTTAACAGACCTCCTCCACCCCTATACCCCTTCAGTACCTAACAGACCTCCTCCACCCCTATACCCCTTCAGTACCTAACAGACCTCCTCCACCCCTATACCCCTTCAGTACCTAACAGACCTCCTCCACCCCTATACCCCTTCAGTACCTATCAGACCTCCTCCACCCCTATACCCCTTCAGTACCTAACAGACCTCCTCCACCCCTATACCCCTTCAGAACCTAACAGACCTCCTCCACCCCTATACCCCTTCAGAACCTAACAGACCTCCTCCACCCCTATACCCCTTCAGTACTTAACAGACCTCCTCCACCCCTATACCCCTTCAGTACTTAACAGACCTCCTCCACCCCTATACCCCTTCAGTACCTAACAGACCTCCTCCACCCTATACCCCTTCAGTACCTAACAGACCTCCTCCACCCCTATACCCCTTCAGTACCTAACAGACCTCCTCCACCCCTATACCCCTTCAGTACCTAACAGACCTCCTCCACCCCTATACCCCTTCAGAACCTAACAGACCTCCTCCACCCCTATACCCCTTCAGTACCTAACAGACCTCCTCCACCCCTATACCCCTTCAGTACCTAACAGACCTCCTCCACCCCTATACCCCTTCAGAACCTAACAGACCTCCTCCACCCCTATACCCCTTCAGTACTTAACAGACCTCCTCCACCCCTATACCCCTTCAGTACCTATCAGACCTCCTCCACCCCTATACCCCTTCAGTACCTAACAGACCTCCTCCACCCCTATACCCCTTCAGTACCTAACAGACCTCCTCCACCCCTATACCCCTTCAGAACCTAACAGACCTCCTCCACCCCTATACCCCTTCAGTACTTAACAGACCTCCTCCACCCCTATACCCCTTCAGTACTTAACAGACCTCCTCCACCCCTATACCCCTTCAGTACCTAACAGACCTCCTCCACCCTATACCCCTTCAGTACCTAACAGACCTCCTCCACCCCTATACCCCTTCAGTACCTAACAGACCTCCTCCACCCCTATACCCCTTCAGTACCTAACAGACCTCCTCCACCCCTATACCCCTTCAGAACCTAACAGACCTCCTCCACCCCTATACCCCTTCAGTACCTAACAGACCTCCTCCACCCCTATACCCCTTCAGTACCTAACAGACCTCCTCCACCCCTATACCCCTTCAGAACCTAACAGACCTCCTCCACCCCTATACCCCTTCAGTACTTAACAGACCTCCTCCACCCCTATACCCCTTCAGTACCTATCAGACCTCCTCCACCCCTATACCCCTTCAGTACCTAACAGACCTCCTCCACCCCTATACCCCTTCAGAACCTAACAGACCTCCTCCACCCCTATACCCCTTCAGAACCTAACAGACCTCCTCCACCCCTATACCCCTTCAGTACTTAACAGACCTCCTCCACCCCTATACCCCTTCAGTACTTAACAGACCTCCTCCACCCCTATACCCCTTCAGTACCTAACAGACCTCCTCCACCCTATACCCCTTCAGTACCTAACAGACCTCCTCCACCCCTATACCCCTTCAGTACCTAACAGACCTCCTCCACCCCTATACCCCTTCAGTACCTAACAGACCTCCTCCACCCCTATACCCCTTCAGAACCTAACAGACCTCCTCCACCCCTATACCCCTTCAGTACCTAACAGACCTCCTCCACCCCTATACCCCTTCAGTACCTAACAGACCTCCTCCACCCCTATACCCCTTCAGAACCTAACAGACCTCCTCCACCCTATACCGCTCCTAGAGACTCTCTAGCCGATTCCTCAGTGATATTTGTCTTGTTTCCTTTGTTGTATTTTTCTCTTTCTACCTCTGGACGTTCTAGTGTTCCTTTTGGACTTCATCCTTCTCCCAGCAGCACATTATATAACACCTCCTGTTTGGATTTCCATTTCTCACTCACGTAAGTCGCTACATTGTATTATTACCTCCGTCATTTCCACACACAGTTGATTGTTCACACCTCATATCAGTTGATTCTTTGGAGCAATAGCCAATAGAGACGCCTACGGGTTATTGAACTCCCTTTTGTCTCTGACTCTGTCTGTACTACCAGGGGGTTCCACAGCAACAATCCGTGTGGCATAACCTGCTCAGCCTTCCTCGTAGACAGCCAATTACATTTAGCCTCTAGGTTTAGTCGGAGTTTGTATAATTCTGGAGTTGGATTAGTAGAGTTCGTCAGGTCAGTTATTGCCTTTTTCTGTGCTTAGTTTTTATTTACGGAAAAAGCGATACTTTCCCCTCTCAGAACTGCTTCAGTTCCCCATAGTACTGAGTGACTGAATCCCAGTAGTAGATGTTTAAATGTGTCCATGGAGGTGGCTGTATGGTTGTAGAACGCTTGGTCTGACAAAAGCAGAGAGTGAAGCCTCCAGTGGGGAGGGTCTCTTTTAGGAACGGAGAAAGAGAGATCAAGTGTTCATGGAGCATGATCGAAAATAACCATGCTAGATAAAACGAGACGACTAAAACCAGAATCCTTTTTTTTGTCTATTAATTAATCTATGAGGGAAAAGGAGTGATGAACGTGTAAAAAACAAACTATTTAGCATTTGGGTTGTTACATCTCCAGGGGTCTGCATATCCATTCTGATCCTTAAACAGTGAAAAAGCCCTGACATAGCAGATTGAGTAGTAGTCCTGGAGCTTGACCTATCCAATGTTGGGTTTATTACAGCGTTGAGATCACACCCCAGTTCCACCTATTGGTGTAACATTGAATCACGAGGAAAGTAAAATATATTGGATTTCACGGTTCCCCACCCACCCCTCCCATTGACCAACCCCAAATCTCCTTCCCCAAATGAAGAAGACATCAGGTTTATGTTATCCATTAACTTCTGATGCATCTATACTTACTAACTTAAGCTGTCTACCTCTAGGTTAGGTCTCCAACAAAAAAATACTGGGTTATCCCAAATTATAAGAACCGGCAACAAGAAAAAAGACATTTCTCTCTCTTCATTGCTAGTGACCCTGCAATCCACGCAGCCTGGTGTCATGAACTGTATTCCGCAGGCCAGACACCACTAAGTGATTATTAAATGAAAGGGCAAGGAAAATACAATTATCAAAACTGAAATAGAAGTTATTTTAGTACAGCGGTGATACCGTAATATTTAAAGGCAGCAATATTTCAACTGAAAAATAAAAATAAAAAGTAATACAAATAAAACAAAATAAAACATACATAATGACATAGCATTAAGGACATAATGCTACTGTCGTTACTATGACCATGGCCCAGACACATATGGGTTCTAACACCTCAGCACACCACACAGTGAAATCTACAACTTACAACAAAATTAACTAGAACAGTGCATATTTTTAAGTACGCAACACAAATAATTCCCGTCAGTATAGCACTATCTCTCACACACTAGAGTTCACAAATTAACAAATTCATTTTAAATGCGCTCTGCGTAACATTAGTAGCTCGGCACACACAACTCACCAGGCAGAGTGTGTGTGTGTTATAACTGCATGTGTCTAAACCCTTTCCCAAACACTCAGGTGTGTGAATACCTTATGTGAAGTGGTGGTGGTAAAAGGTTTGGGCTTGTTCTGGCGTCACCTTTCTCTTGTGGAGCTTGGCCTTCACAGTGTTGAATGCGGACCTCTTGTGGGCAGTGTTGGCGCTGTGGTCCTGGAAGATAAATACTTTGTGCCCCCTGAAATAAATAAAGTTGTTCCCCCCCGTCTCCCTGGCCACCCGTTGCTTATCTCTGTGGTAGTGAAAGCACACCATAAACACTCTGGGCCGGTGGCGCTCCTTATCCGCCGAGGCTGGTCCCATTCGGTGGGCCCGGTCCAGGACGGGTGGTGTGGGGAAGAAGTCGCCCAGGACCTCAGCGAAGAAACCAGACATGAATGAAACCGTGTCCTGTGCCTGCACTTTAGCAAGAAGGCGTGTGTTGTCCTTTGAGCAATATCTGTTTGTTTGTTTGTCTTTCATGGTATACGTCAGGTTGGGACGTGTGTGTGTGTGTGTGTGTGTGTGTGTGTGTGTGTGTGTGTGTGTGTGTGTCATTTTACGTGTGTCCTTTTTCATTTCATTTTGGACCACCATATAGAAAACGCTGAAGTCCTTTCTCCCTGTGATTGTGACCAGGTAAGAAGATTTCTTACACATTAAACTTGCTATGAATATTTATATTAAAAACAATTATCAGTTGAAATGGCCAACGTTTTTATGTTAGACTACTATACATGTACAGTATAACATATCAATACAATGGTATTTGGTTCATATTGTATATATCAGATAACTGAACGATACATACGTATATAACTGGTTATTGGACTTCCTAACCAACAGACCCCAGTCAGTCAGGTTAGACAATCTCAGCTCCTCCACCCTCACCATGAACGTCCCGCAGGGCTGTGTGCTGAGCCCCCTCCTCTACTCCCTCTTCACCCACGACTGCACTCCTGTATGGTACCACCACATGGTACCACCATCATCTAGTTTGCAGATGACACAACAGTGATGGGCCTCATCTAGAACAACGATGAGGCAGCCTACAGGGAGGAGGTCCAGCACCTGGTGGTGTGGTGCGCCGACAACAACCTGGCCCTCAACACCAAGAAGACCAAGCAGCTAATTGTGGACTTCATGCACGCCCTCATCCTCATCAATAGGGTGGAGGTCGAGTGTGTCTCCAGCTTCAAATTCCTGGGAGTCTACATCTCCGAGGACTTCTCTTGGACCCTCAACACTGCCTCGTGTTCAACACGGTCGTCCAGGGTCACACCCAGATTCCTTGCAGTCCAAGTAGATGTCACCACAGCATCATCAATGGTGACAGCCAGGTCAAGCAATGGTGGTAGGGCTTGACCACAGGCAATGGTCAAGCCCTACATCCCTGCCCATCCACTTTGCTCTGCTACTTCGGGCCGTCTGATTTCCCCCCGCTTAGGGCCCTTGTTGCCAATCTACGCGGCTCTTCTCTGTCCTTCCCACGGATGTCAGGACTGTAGAGTCACTGCCCATCTTCTCACCCCTTCAGGAAACACTACCCGGATCCTCCCCCTCACACATTATTATATAACTTTTTACTAGCGTCTTTCTAAGTACATTGCACAGCGGCTTGTGATGTTTATTTATTGTGTATGTTTTATTCCCGAGGTTAACGAGGTTGCGGGAATAATTAATAATAGTAGTAGTCCCCCAGAAGGGGACCTCTTCCTGTTAATAATAATGCAGGCTTTTATATAACCTTTTATCCAAAGCGCTTTACAAGTCATGCCTCACATTACCCATTCATACACTGACGGCGGAGTCAGCCATGCAAGGAGACAGCCAGGAGCAGTTAAGGTTTCTTGCTCAAGGAAACCTCAACAGTTTTTGCTAGGAGGAGCCGGGGGATTGAACCAGCAACTTTAGATTACCCTTCCCTGCAATAAATACTACCCACTACAAACGGTGTCTAAGGAAGGCACGGAAGATTGACAGAACGACCCCTCTCACCCCAACCATGGACTGTTTGCCCTCCTCCCATCCGGGAGGCACTACAGGAACCTTTGTTCCAAGTCAAGCAGGCTTAGGAACAGCTTCTTCCCCTCAGCTGTCATCTCTCTGAGCTCTGGACCACGAAGACAGCCCCCACCCCCTGCTGCTGCGCCTCTGCTGCCCCCCCCCCCTGCTGCTGCCCCCCCCCCTGCTGCTGCCCCCCCCCCCTGCTGCCCCCCCCCCTGCTGCTGCCCCCCCCCCCTGCTGCCCCCCCCCTGCTGCTGCCCCCCCCCCCTGCTGCTGCCCCCCCCCCTGCTGCTGCCCCCCCCCCCTGCTGCTGCCCCCCCCCTGCTGCTGCCCCCCCCCCCTGCTGCTGCCCCCCCCCCCTGCTGCTGCCCCCCCCCCTGCTGCTGCCCCCCCCCCTGCTTCAATAACTGCATACCCCTGATTACTACCTGTTAAATACTCACTTACCTGTATATATATATACCTATTATTATTATGCTCATATCCCACTTGATACCTAGTAAACTGTCTTTTAACTGTGGTTGGAAACACCAGCCCTTATGTTGGAGCTTTGACAGTAAGCTATGATCCGTTAAGATCACTTGAGATACAGAGTCGCTGTGGAGTCATGTGTTGTAAAGCATTTTATAACAGGAGACACGGTACAAAACGAGTAGAGATTTCTACTCAAAAAGAGATTTCATTGAGATAAAAAAATATATATATATATATATATAAAGAGAAGGCCACTCGGCTCTAGCAGAGAGTGCTGTGTGAGAAATGTACAGACAAGGAGAACATGTAAAGCACCATAATCCAACCTCTTGACTGTGAACACACACAGTGGAATACAGCAGATCACCAGAATCCAGCATGGACCAGACAGTTGCAGACACCATCATTTGTAAATCGTAACTAAAATCATGATTGGTTTCTAAAGAAAAATCCCATCTTAACAGTAAAATAAAAATGGTACAACATCAAAAGCATAAAACATGCAAAACCGATGACAAGTGACAACTTGTAGCAGGGATTGAACCGGCAACCTTCTAAGAACTTCTGGCCTTGTCAACCTGAGCATAAATACCTTCAGGTTTGGTAACAGGGGGACTAGGGCCTAACATACTGTAGATGGAGGGATTGTTTGGACTCTGGAAAGACAATTAAATATATACATTGTTGTATCGTCAAGTTTTCTATTATATAAAACATGTACCAAATACCATTGTATGGATATAGTTGTCTAACATTTGCGTTTGACATTTCAAATGATATATATTTTAGGTAACTATTATATATAATATATAAAATATTCATAGCAAGTATAATATGTAGTAAATAGTCTTACCTGGTCACCATCACGGGGAGAAAGGACTCCAGCGTTTTCTATAAGGTGGTCCAATGAAAAAGGGGAAAACTAAATGACATTCATGCATACATACAATATACAGAATAAACATACGTTCATTAGAGGAGTTTCACCTTATAACACTTCTGGGTCCTTTTCAAACCTATCACTCATTCATACAAAAATACTGACTTTTTATGCCTAACAGAGATATGGCTAAATCAACAGGACTTTCTCACACTTAACCAAGCCCCAGGCCATGTCTATCTGCAGAAGCCCCTCTCCATGGGTCGTGGTGGGCTGGCTTTTATCCCTCGAGCCTCCTGATCAAACAACTCTCTGTAGTGAATAACACCTCTTCTTCTTCTTTCGTGTATCATCATCATATGTCCAGCTCAGTGTCACAAAGCCACGCTCTCGTCTCTGGTCCCACATGGAAGAGGCCAGCCTCTGAAGGAGGTCTGTACAGAGGACAGGTGGTGATTATGTGGTCGGCAGTCTGCTCAGGCTCGCCACACTCACATACTGCGCTGTCTGCCAGGCCCCACTCCTTCATGGACGCTTTGAAGCGACCAACCCCAGTACGGAGGCGGTTCAGCAGGGTCCAATGCCGGCGTGGTAGATGTTCTCCTTCGACTCCATCTCCCGGATCTTGGATGTGATGGTGCAGACGTGTGGGCTCAGCCGACTCCCATTCCTGCTTCCAGGAAGTTGCTAGCCATGCCCTTGTAGACAGGTCCTCAGGGATGGAACCAAGCATCTCTTGTGCTGTCCTGTTGTAGGGGTGACGGGACTTGAGTCTGCTTGGGGGCGCTGCCTTTGTTGTTGTTTCATGCAGGATATGCCAATCATGTTCTTGGGCTTTCCTTGCAAGTGCGAGGATAGCGGCCTCTCGTCGGAGACCGGCCGGGGCAATTCCCGCTAGGACTGGCAGGTAGGACACGGGGGTGGGCTTTAGGCAACCGGTTATGATCCGAAGGGCATTGTTGATGATAGGATCAACCTTCTTCACATGTGGGCTTCTACTCCAGACTGGGGCGCAGTATTCGGCAGCAGAGAACACCAGGGCTTGTGTGGAGATTCGTAGTGTCCTGGCGGAGGCACCCCAGGTTGTGCCAGCAAGGCGGCGGATAAGCGAGACCCTTGCTGTCACTTTGGCTCTCACTTCCTCAAGGTGCCGTTTGTAGGACAGTGTCCTGTCCAGCCGAACACCGAGGTACTTGGGGGCTAGTTGGTGCTCCAGACGCTTGTTGTCGACGGACACCGACAGTTCCCTTTTGGCCTCTCCGTTGCACAGGTGGTATGCGGCCGACACAGTCTTCCCAGTACTGAGCTGCAGACGCCACAATAACAATAACACCTCAATTGACTGTATTGGCTTTACATTGGCTGGCTCATCACAGCTCCAGGTGGTCCTCATCTACTGCACCCCCCCAAAGCCTCCACCACCTTCATGTCTGAGTTCTCTGAGCTTCTTACCGTTGTCTTCTCCAGATCTTCTTGCCATCTTGTCATCCTCTTTTCCGTTCCCATCCCCCTGCACATGCAGCGCGCTAAACGCTAAATCCCATTCAGGAACACTAAATCACTCGGTACATCAGCTCTTAACAGCATGATAGCCCTATTATAGTTGACATCGTGAATTCTTCGATGGCATCTGGCATGGTGCCACCCAGCCTCAAAACTTCCTCAGTCACCCCAATCCTCAAGAAGCCTGGTTTGGACGCAGAGGACCTTAACGACTACCGACCGATCTCCAACCTTCCTTTCCTCAGCAAAATCCTTGAAACAGCAGTTGCAGCCCAACTCCAACCATGCGCTCTACGTACCCCTTCAGTCTGGCTTCAGAGCTCACCACAGCACTGAGACCCTAGTCAACAAAGGCGTGCCTCAAGGCTCTGTGCTTGGCCCCCTCCTCTTCACCATTTACATGCTCCCGCTTGGTCAAATCATCCACCACCATGGTCTCAGCTTCCACTCCTACGCTGATGTACTCAACATTATCTCAGCAGCAAACCATCCACCCAGCAACCCCTCAATCTGCCTGCATGAAGGAAAAAAACTGGATGTCATCAAATATTCTCAAACAGAAATAAAACAGAGCTCATGGTTGTGGCTCCCAAGGCGTTGCTCCAGAAGGTTGGAGATCTGCTCCTCTCTGTGGACGGCTGCTCCAGAAGGTTGGAGATCTGTTCCTCTCTGTGGACGGCTCACATCAAATCTGTCACTAAATCTACTTTTTACCACCTCAGAAACAACTTGAGACTCCGGCCTTCACTCTCAGACTCTGTGGCAGAAACCCTCATCCAAAGTACCTAACAGACCTCCTCCACCCCGATACCCCTTCAGTACCTGACAGACCTCCTCCACCCCTATACCCCTTCAGTACCTAACAGACCTCCTCCAGCCCTATACCCCTTCAGTACCTAACAGACCTCCTCCACCCCTATACCCCTTCAGTAACTAACAGACCTCCTCCACCCCTATACCCCTTCAGTACCTAACAGACCTCCTCCACCCCTATACCCCTTCAGTACCTAACAGACCTCCTCCACCCCTATACCCCTTCAGTACCTGACAGACCTCCTCCACCCCTATACCCCTTCAGTACCTAACAGACCTCCTCCACCTCTATACCCCTTCAGTACCTAACAGACCTCCTCCACCCCTATACCCCTTCAGTACTTAACAGACCTCCTCCACCCCTATACCCCTTCAGTACCTAACAGACCTCCTCCACCCCTATACCCCTTCAGTACTTAACAGACCTCCTCCACCCCTATACCCCTTCAGTACTTAACAGACCTCCTCCACCCCTATACCCCTTCAGTACCTAACAGACCTCCTCCACCCCTATACCCCTTCAGTACCTAACAGACCTCCTCCACCCCTATACCCTTCAGTACTTAACATACCTCCTCCACCCCTATACCCCTTCAGTACTTAACAGACCTCCTCCACCCCTATACCCCTTCAGTACTTAACAGACCTCCTCCACCCCTATACCCCTTCAGTACTTAACAGACCTCCTCCACCCCTATACCCCTTCAGTACTTAACAGACCTCCTCCACCCCTATACCCCTTCAGTACTTAACAGACCTCCTCCACCCCTATACCCCTTCAGTACCTAACAGACCTCCTCCACCCCTATACCCCTTCAGTACTTAACAGACCTCCTCCACCCCTATACCCCTTCAGTTCCTAACAGACCTCCTCCACCCCTATACCCCTTCAGTACCTAACATACCTCCTCCACCCCTATACCCCCCAGTACCTAACAGACCTCCTCCACCCCTATACCCCTTCAGTACCTAACAGACCTCCTCCACCCCTATACCCCTTCAGTACTTAGCAGACCTCCTCCACCCTATACCCCTTCAGTACTTAACAGACCTCCTCCACCCCTATACCCCTTCAGTACTTAACAGACCTCCTCCACCCCTATACCCCTTCAGTACCTAACAGACCTCCTCCACCCCTATACCCCTTCAGTACCTAACAGACCTCCTCCACCCCGCTATATAAATTAAAGTTATTATCATTATTATTATTATTATTATTATTACCATAGCCCCCCACATCCAACAGAAGCCTGTTTAACATCAAACTCCTCCCGTTGCTCATTTTAAACACACGTCCCTGAATTACATGACTGATTTTGTCATTCTCATGAATGTGTTGCCCTTCATTTTTGATTAGTTATTTCATTATGTTAATATTTTACGCTATTTTGTTGATTTACTTTATAAATGCAGGAGGTCAGCCAGTTGTGTGTGAAACTCGACATGCAGGACTCCTGATATATATATACTGTATATATATATATACCGGTATATATATATATATATATATATATATATATATATATATATACCGGTATATATCAGTGGAGGCTCGTCCATTGAGGAAAGGGAGGACCATCCTCCCTACAATTTCTCAGAAAAATAAATACACATCAATTTAACAGATTCATCTGTGAAAATACTTAATACTTAATACTAAAATTAGTAAAGTTATTATTTTAACACTTTGAAGGGACAACAATCGTGTCCCCGTGTCAAAGCACCAACAGCGCCCCCTACAGCTCATTTAAATGAGTACAGAGGAACGTCCTTCGTAAACTCCCATTGAAGTCCATTGTAAAACTCCCGGACCCGAGCGCCCAGAGTTTTGGGGGCGGGTTTTCGCCATGTAAGGATCTATCTTAGTCATTCATTAATTCACCATTAAAAAGTAGACGTCTGGGTATGTGTGGGTGGTCTGTATTTGGGTTAAGGTCTACTTATTTATGAATTATTTGAATTGTGTTTATTTATTATGAAAATTTTAATTATTATATATTTATTTTTTTATTGTTATTATTATTAATATTATTATTATTATTATTATTTATTTTTTAATATGTATTAGTATTATTCTCTAAGGGGAGGTACTCAGGAGGGGGAGGGAGTGAGGGGAGGGGGGTTTGGGTTATGTACTGTGGAACAGAAACAAGACAAGAAGCTCCAAACATCCAAAGCAGAAACCTGACATTCATCTTGCCGAAGCCAGGTAGAAGGGGATTGAACCGGCAACCTTCTAAACACCTCTGGGCATGTCAACCTGAGCATAATTACCTTCTGGTTCTGAAACAGTGGGACGAGGGCCGGTGGGGGCTCTTAACAGGCTGTAGGGGTCACTGTTTGGACTCTGGAAAGAGAATTTAATATACACGTAAGTTGGATTGTAGAGTTATCTGATATATACAATATGAACTAAACACCATTTTATTGATATGTTAAACTGTATATGAATATATATCTAACATAAAAACGTTTACCATTTCAGGTGATAATTGTTTTAAATTTTCTTAGTAAAGTAAATTCATAGTAAGTTTAATGTGTAGGAAATCTTCTTACCTGGTCAGCATCACAGGGAGAAAGGACTTCAGGGCTTTCTATATGGTGGCCTAGTAAATAAAGGACAAGGACACACACACACACACACACACACACACACACACACACACACACACACACACACACACACACACACACACACACACACACACACACACACACACACACACACACACACACACACACACACACACACACACAGAGGTGCAGTCATATATATTTTTTATTATTATTTTAATTAATATTTTAGCAACATTTGGTACAAACTGGTGAGAATGGTGTGACTTACTGTTTTTCCTCTTGTAACAACAACCCAGTGAGACCAGTGCAATGAAGACCAACCCACAGAGGACAGGGATCATTAAATGGTTCTTGTTGTTCTGCATTCCTGTCAACAAACAAAAAACAGGAACATAGAACAACTTTACCGTACACTTCAATGCTGAAATGTGGGATGTCTATCTTCAGTGACAGAGGAGATGCTTTATAAATGTTAACATATATCAGACATGCTGTAAGATTCAATATCTATTATTTAAAATGGCCTGATTTGAGTTGACAGCATCGGCATCCGGATGAGACCATTTAGATTATAGGAAGATCCCGGCTTTTGTGGCATTTCTGACC
>JANIIK010000299.1:0-21276 GCA_027704905.1 Muraenolepis orangiensis
ATAGATTTGAATCTAATCTAATCTAATCTAATGACATAGTAATAATTAAGTACGGCCAACGTGAGCGTTTAAAAGTCAGCCGTTGCTTGTGTTTCTTCTGCGTGGTAATACTTGGTTGAGAGGGAGGTGAGCGATAGGTGAGGAGGCCCGTATGCCCTGACGTTGACAGAAGCTGTGCGTTGTGTGCCTCTTGCCGGGTGGTTCCCAGTGAAGAACAACTCTGGGGTGAGTCCGGCCGGGCAGTGCGGGGACCGGGTGAAGGAGCAGAGCGGCGGCTCCTTCACTTCACCCAACTACCCTGAGAAGTACCCGGCCGACAGAGAGTGTGTCTACATCATAGAAGGTGAGGCTGCCTGTTGTGGTGGTGGTTGTGGTGGTGGTGGTGGTGGTGATGGTGGTGGTGGTGGTGGTGGTGGTGGTGGTGGTGGTGGTTGTGGTTGAGGTAAAGGTGTATTGTGTAGTAGAGTCTCTTGTATGGATGAGCAACTTAATGTGTGTTTTACTGGGGACACACGCTCTCAAACGCCCCCCCCTCGCCCCCTCTCCCTCTCCCCTCTCTCTCTCTCTTTCTCACCTGTCTCCCCCTCTCTCTCCCCCTCTCTCTCTCTCCCCCTCTCTCTCTCTCTCACCCCGTCTCCGCTTCTCTCTCTCCCCCCCTCTCTCTCTCTCTCACCCCCCTCTCTCTCTCTCACCCCCCTCTCTCTCTCTCTCTCATACCCCCTCTCTCTCTCTCTCACTCCCCCTCTCTCCCTATCTCTCACCCCCCCTCTCACACCCCCCTCTCCCCTCTCTATGTCTCTCTAACACCCCTCTCTCTCTCTCTCATCCCCCTCTCTCTCTCTTTCCCCTCTCTCTCTCTCTATCTCTCTCTCTCTCCCCCCCTCTCTCCCTCTCTAGCGTCTCCGCGGCAGTGCATTGACCTGTTCTTCGAGGAGCTCTACTCCATCGAGCCGTCCTGGGACTGTAAGTTCGACCACATCGAGGTGCGTGACGGGCCCTTCGGCTTCTCCCCCATCATCGGCCGCCACTGCGGCCGGCGGAGTCCGTCCTACGTCCGCTCCAGCGGCCGCTACCTCTACATCAAGTTTGTGTCGGACGGCGAGCTGGAGGCCATCGGCTTCTCGGCCCGGTACAACTTCACACGAGGTGAGGGGTGAAGAGGATGCATCGTCATGGCGAGAGAGTTGTAAGGGATGGAGAGAGACAGGGGGGAGAGTGAGAGAGAAAGAGAGGTGAGAGGGAGTTAGAGATACACAGAGACAGAGGGGAGAGAGAGAGAGAGAGAGAGAGAGAGAGAGAGAGAGAGAGAGAGAGAGAGAGAGAGTGAAATAGAGAAAGAGGGACGGAAAGATAGACAGAGATAGGGGAGAGAGAGAGAGAGAGAGAGAGAGAGAGAGAGAGAGAGAGAGAGAGAGAGAGAGAGAGAGAGAGAGAGAGAGAGAGAGAGAGAGAGAGAGAGAGAGAGTGAAAGAGAGGTGAGAGGGAGGGAGAGATAGGCAGAGACAGGGGAGAGGGAGAGGAGAGAGAGACAGCGTGTGGAAGGTGGGTGAAAGAGGAGAGAGAGAGAGGTAGAATGAGAGGAGAGGTCATTTCAGAGATGATTCCTATTGCTCCCCTACTGTGCTACAGAGATGTAGCCATCCCTGGGCCTCTCCTCCTCTATCTGCCTCCTTCTCTTTCTTCTGAGGCACCCCTTCGAGGTCATCATACCTCGGTCAGGTTTACCTTTGCTGGTTCTAAGCTGAGGCAGAAATACACAAAAATAGAGAAATGTTCAATTCAGAGAGTAGTAAACGATTTTTGTAGTTTTTACTAGTGTAGTATAAAACTATTTTGTAGTTTTTACTTGTTTAGTATAATACAATTTTTTATAGTTTTTACTAGTGTAGTATAAAACTAGGTTTGTAGTTTTTACTAGTGTAGTATAAAACTAGGTTTGTAGTTTTTACTAGTGTAGTATAAAACTAGACACACACACACACACACACACACACACACACACTCAGGGGAACAGAGCTTGTCTGATGGGAGGCGGCTTAAAGGGAGACCCAGAGACTTTATTACCAGCACATTTTTACAAGCCACCTCCATCGACCAGAGGACGGACAATCTGTCCCTCTCTCCTCTCCCTCTCTCATCTGCCCTTCTCTCCCCCTCTCTCCCTCTTTCCCTCCCTCTCTCCACCCCTCTCTCCCTCCATCTTTCCACCCCCCCTTTCCCTCTCTCCCTCCCTCTCTCGCCCTCTCTCCACCCCTCTCTCCCTCCATCTCTCCACCCCCCCTTTCCCTCTCTCGACCCCTCTCTCCCTCCCTCTCTTCACCTCTTTCTCCACCCATCTCCCCCTCTCTCCACCCCTCTCTCCCTCCATCTCTCCACCCCTCTCTCTCTCCCTCCCTCTCTCCACCCCTCTCTCTCTCCCTCCCTCTCTCCACCCCTCTCTCCCTCCATCTCTCCACCCCTCTCTCCCTCCATCTCTCCACCCCTCTCTCTCTCCCTCCCTCTCTCCACCCCTCTCTCCCTCCATCTCTCCACCCCTCTCTCTCTCTCCCTCCCTCTCTCCACCCCTCTCTCTCTCCCTCCATCTCTCCACCCCTCTCTCCCTCCACTCTCTCCACCCCTCTCTCTCTCCCTCCCTCTCTCCACCCCTCTCTCCCTCCATCTCTCCACCCCTCTCTCTCTCCCTCCCTCTCTCCACCCCTCTCTCCCCTCCATCTCTCCACCCCTCTCTCCCTCCTCTCTCACCTCCCTCTCTCCACCCCTCTCTCCCTCCCTCTCTCCACCCCTCTCTCTCTCCCTCCATCTCTCCACCCCTCTCCTCCCTCCATCTCTCCACCCCTCTCTCCCTCCATCTCTCCACCCCTCTCTCCCTCCATCTCTCCACCCCTCTCTCCCTCCATCTCTCCACCCCTCTCTCTCTCCTCCCCCTCCCCCTCCTCTCTCCACCCCTCTCTCCCTCCATCTCTCCACCCCTCTCTCTCTCCCTCCCTCTCTCCACCCCTCTCTCTCTCCCTCCCTCTCTCCACCCCTCTCTCCCTCCATCTCTCCACCCCTCTCTCTCTCCCTCCCTCTCTCCACCCCCTCTCCCTCCATCTCTCCACCCCTCTCTCTCTCCCTCCCTCTCTACACCCCTCCCCCCTCCATCTCTCCACCCCTCTCCCTCCATCTCTCCACCCTCTCTCCCTCCCTCTCTCCCCCCTCTCTCTCCCTCCCTCTCTACACCCCTCCCCCTCCATCTCTCCTCCCCTGTCTCCCTCATCCTTCCATCATCCACTCACCCAGGCGTTTGTTTCTCTTCTATTTTGAATATCCTGTCTTTCTGACTGTGATTCACTACACGCTTGTGTTGTTGTCTTTGAGAAGGGATTTTGTTGGCTGGTGGATTAGACAAAGCAGGAGTTCATCTGTTAACTCACGAATGTCACGAGTCCTTGATGACTTCTTGCCAAATGATAATCTCCTACCTAGTTCCACTCATCATGAGGGAATACATTTCCTCTCACACCACACACACACACACACACACACACACACACACACACACACCACACACACACACACACACACACTGACCAGCCAAAGGTAAAACCCGGGGCGGATTAACTACCATGGAGGATTTGGATGATTGTTTTCATCTTTAATCTCAGCAGAGCTCATCATTTATTTTGTATAGCGTTTCATCAAACTAAATGCACCCTATTGAAAAAATATATATATTACGATCATATTGTTATTAATATTAATATTATTATTATTATTGTAATTATAATGATAGAGTTCTTAATGAATTCAACTGTCTTATACTACCTAACTGCTATGTTACGTTTCTATGTATTTATTTTTAACAAGACATGATTCAACAAGACATGATTACTGGTGGAAAGTAATCTGTGTTGGACTAAGACACCAGGATTAATAATCCATCTACAGATTTAGGGCTCAATCTTCCCTGTAACGTGTTACAAGGGGGAGAGAAGGGTAGGTGACAAAGAAAGGGGGAGAGAGAAGGGTGGGTGAGGAAGAGAGGGAGAGAGAAGGGTAGGTGAGGAAGAGAGGGAGAGAGAAGGGTAGGTGAGGAAGAGAGGGAGAGAGAAGGGTGGGTGAGGAAGAGAGGGAGAGAGAAGGGTAGGTGAGGAAGAGAGAGAGAGAAGGGTGGGTGAGGAAGAGATGAAGAGAGGGCGGGGTGAGGAGGAGGGGCAAAGAGAGAAGGGTAGGTGAGGAAGAGAGCCAGGCCCGGAAAGAGGTTCCGCCAGCGAGCGCCCGGTGGCCGGGTTAGCCACTGAGCCTGGTCGGGCATAGCCCGAAAAAGCAACGTGGCCACTTCTCCTTCCCGCGGACCCACCACCTACGGGAAGAACCGCTGGGGTCGGGTGCACTGCCAGTTAGGTGGCAGTGAAGGCAGGGGGCCTCGACGGACCAAACCCAGCCAACAGAGACTGGCTTTGGGGACGTGGAATGTCACCTCTCTGGGGGGAAAGGAGCCTGAGCTTGTGCGGGAGGTGGAGCGCTACCAATTACATCTGGTGGGGCATACCTCTACGCACAGCACTGGCTCTGGAACTAAACTCCTGGATAGGGGTTGGACTATTTCCTTCTCTGGAGTTGCTCAGGGTGTGAGGCACTGGGCGGGTGTGGGGATACACACAAGTCCCCGGCTGAGTGCCGCATTGTTGGAGTTTACCCCGGTTTGTGCCTATGCACCAAACAACAGTTCGTAATATCCCGCCTTCTTGCACACCCTGGATGGAGTCCTGCATGGGGCTCCTGAAGGGGACTCCATAGTCCTCCTGGGAGACGCACACATGGGCAACGATGGGGAAACTTGAACTTGAACCGGAGTTGATTTTTGTAATTGGATTTCTGTGCTAGTCATGGATTGGCCATAACAAACACCATGTTCAAAAGTGTACATGGTACCAGAGTACCTTAGGCCGAAGGTCAATGATCGATTTTGTTATCGTGTCATCTGGCCTGAGGCCGCATGTTTTGGACACTCGGATGAAGAGAGGGGCAGAGCTGTCAACCGATCACCATCTGGTGATGAGTTGGGTAAGATGGCGGGGAAGCCTCTGGACAGACCTGGTAAGGCCAAACGTGTAGTGCGGGTGAACTGGGAACGTCTGTGGATGCCCCTGTCCGGGAGACCTTCAACTCCCACCCCCGGCAGAATTTTTCGGGCATCTCTGTGGAAGCTGGGGGCATTGAGCCAGAGTGGTCTTTGTTCAAAGCTTCTATTGCCGAAGCTGCGGTTGAGAGCTGTGGCCTCAAGGTCATTGGTGGGGGGGAAACCTTCGGATTGAGGGGCGGCAACCCTCGGACTTCGTGGTGGACACAGGTGGTCAGAGAAGCCGTCCGGCTGAAGAAGGAGGCCTTCCGGGCTATGTTATTCTGTGAGACTCCGGACTCAATTGCGAGGTATCGACAGGCCAAGAGGACGGCAGCCTCGGCTGTAGCGGAGGCAAAGCAGCAGGTGTGGGAGGAATTCGGAGAAGCCATGGAGAAAGACTTTCAGTCAGCGCCAAAGCGTTTCTGGCAAACAATCCGGCTTCTCAGGAGGGGGAAGCGTGGATCCATCCAAGCTGTGTACAGTAAGGGTGGGACATTGCTGACCTCAACTGAGGAGGTGATCGGGCGGTGGAAAGAACACTTTGAGGAACTTCTTAACCCAACTACACCCTCAACGGTAGAGACAGAGCTGGAGGACGAAGGACGGCAAACATCAATCTCCCTGGAGGAAGTCACTACGGTAGTCAAACATCTCCGCAGTGGCAAAGCCCCAGGGGTTGATGAGATCCGTCCAGAAATGCTCAAGGCTCTGGGTGTTGAGGGGCTGTCATGGATGACACGTCTTTTCAACATTGTGTGGAAGTCTGGGACAGTGCCTGAGGGGATGGTGGTACCCCTGTTCAAAAAGGGTGACCAGAGGGTGTGTGCCAATTACAGGGGTATCACATTACTCAGCCTCTCTGGGAAAGTCAACTCCAAGGCGCTGGAAAGGAGGGTTCGGCCGATAGTCGAACCTCAGATTGAAGAAGAACAATGCGGATTCCGCCCTGGTCGTGGAACAATGGACCAGCTTTTCACTCTTGCAAGGATCCTGGAGGGGGCTTGGGAGTATTCCCATCCACGTGTTTTGTGGATTTGGGGAAGGCATATGATCGGGTCCCTCGGGAAATACTGTGGGGGGTGCTGCGGGAGTACGGGGTGCAGGGGTCACTATTGAGGGCCATCCAATCTCTGTACTCCCAAAGCAAGAGCTGTGTCCGGATTCTCGGTAGTAAGTCGGGCCTGTTCTCAGTGGGTGTTGGCCTCCGCCAGGGCTAGGCTTTGTCACCCATCCTGTTTGGGATTTTCATGGACAGGATTTCAAGGCGCAGTCATGGAGGGGAGGGGTTTCAGTATGGTGGGCTCAGGATTGAATCGCTGCTGTTTGCAGATGATGTGGTCCTGTTTGCGTCATCAGTATGTGACCTTCAGCACTCACTGGATCAGTTTGCAGCAGAGTGTGAAGCGGCTGGGATGATCAGCACCTCCAAATCTGAGGCCATGGTTCTTAGCAGGAAACTGGTGGATTGTTTACTCCAAGTAGGGAGGGAGTCCTTATCCCAAGTGAAGGAGTTCAAGTATCTAGTGGTCTTGTTCTCGACTGAGGGGAGAATGGAGCGTGAGATTGACAGGAGAATAGGTGCAGCAGGAGCGGTATTGGGTGCACTTTGGCGCACCGTTGTAACCAAAAGAGAGCTGAACCAGAAGGCAAAGCTCTCGATCTACCGATCTCTTCTACCGTCTTCGTTCCTACCCTCACCTATGGCCATGAACAATGGGTAATGACCGAAAGGACGAGATCGCGAAAAGAAGCGGCTGAAATGAGTTTCCTCAGGAGGGTGGCTGGTATGTCCCTGAGGGATAAGGTGAGAAGCTCAGTCACTCGTGAGAGACTCGGAGTAGAGCCACTGCTCCTTCGCGTAGAAAGGAGCCAGTAGAAATGGTTTCGGGCATCTAGTAATGATGCTTCCTGGTCGCCTCCCAAGGGAGGTTTTCCAGGCACATTCAACTGGGAAGAGACCACGGGGCAGAACGAGGTACAGGTGGGGTGATTACATCTCCACACTGGCCTGGGAACGCCTCGGGATCCCCCAGTCAGAGCTAGTCCATGTTGCCAGGGAGAGGGATGTTTGGAGTCCCCTGCTGAAGCTGCTACCTCCGCGACCCGATTACGGATAAGTGGGAGAAGATGGGTGGATGGATGGATAATAGTAAATAGGGTCAACAGAGTGCTATACAGCTGGCTGGAGTTTCAATGTGTCACGGGTTAGGTTTGGACCCAAATGCTGCACACGGACACCAAAGGCAGATAGTGATATTTATTGCAATAACCACACAGACAGGGACAGGCAGAGGCGTAGTCAGGGACGGGCGGTAGATCGGGAACCAGGCAGGGCAGACGAACCAGGCAGGGACAGGCAGAAGCGTAGTCAGGGACAGGCGGCAGATCGGGAACCAGGCAGGGACAGGCAGAGGCTTAGTCAGGGACAGGCAGTAGATCGGGAACCAGGCAGGGACAGGCGGAGGCGTAGTCAGGGACAGGCAGTAGATTGGGAACCAGGCAGGGCAGACGAACCAGGCAGGGACAGGCAGAAGCGTAGTCAAGGACAGGCGGCAGATCGGGAACCAGGCAGGGACAGGCAGAGAAGTAGTCAGGGACAGGCAGTAGATCGGGAACCAGGCAGGGACAGGCAGAGAAGTAGTCAAGGACAGGCGGCAGATCGGGAACCAGGCAGGGACAGGCGGAGGCGTAGTCAGGGACAGGCAGTAGATCGGGAACCAGGCAGGGCAGACGAACCGGCAGGGACAGGCAGAGCCGTAGACGCGACAGGCAGCAGATCGGGAACCTGGCAGCGACAGGTGGACGCGTACTCAGGTACAGGCAGAGGATCAGGAACAGGAATCAGAACGCTGGAATGTCTGCATAGTCCGGATACGCTGGAGAGTCTGTGTCATCAGGAACAATCTCAAGTCAAGTCACGTCAAGTTTATTGTCACTTCACAGTTTACAGTGAGTATAAAGCAGTGAGTGAAAATCTTATGTGCAATACCAGACAACAGACAGCAGTTATAAAAATAAGATAACAATTTATAAAAATAGAATAAAACAGAAAAGTGGCAAAGTATGAGTCGGCTCTTAAGTAGGCAGGTTGATTACAATCAACCTGCGAGTGTGGGGAAGACGTGGATGAGGGTTGATGCTGCCCTCAAGTGGAGGCATGGTGAATAGCCATTGTGACACAATGCAATGAAATGTAGGTTTTTTATCTTTGGTTGTGTAACTGTGTGTTACCTATGCTATCACATACAGTACATGGATGTACTGTTTTACTGGCTGACAGTCTCGCTGCTAACCTAACATATCTATCGCTGCGCTCTGTCTTCAGATCCAGATTTTAAAGCCCTTGGAGATCTCCCTCCCCTGCCTTGTGAGTATCAACTAACTGTCTGTGGGTCTGCAGTGTACTAGGCCCAGTATATTCTGTACATGTGTAGATGTTCTATGTAGCGGGGGCCCCAAAGGGCTATCATCATCCTCATCATCACCATCATCATCATCATCCTCATCATCAACAACAACTTTGTTTTGTTTATTTTATTGTACATATTTAAATTTTTATGGTGTTTTTGAGATGTATACTGTGGGAGGGAATCAGAGTAAGTATTCCTATGTAGTTACAAATGGCCAATACAAATCTTGTATCTTGTATCTTGTATCTTGTATCTTGTATCTTGTATCTTGTCACCTTCATATCCGTCATCTCCTCCTTTTTAGTCCCATCAGGGCCTGGTTACATATCTGCTTAGACCTCCTATGCTGCTATAGTGGCAGTACAACCCAGTGTGGTTGACTGAACATTTTGTGTATCTCTGTTCTTCCCCTCTCCCCCAGTTTGTGACTTTGAGTTGGCCGGTCCTGAGGGCTTCGTGGAGTCGGCCCAGATATCGGTAGAGGGTCGGGCCCTGCAGACCGAGGCTGTGGACTGCAGGTGGTACATCCGGGCTCCGCCCAAAGCCAAGGTCAGCATGGGAGCTTGTTCTGCCGTTGGCGGTGATGTGGTTGACGTTGGTGTCTTCTTCTGCATATTGCATGATTGTGCTTAAGTTGTACTTCTTGCACAGTTTTGTCAACACTGCATTCATTCCTGCACAGTAATAACACATCCACGTGTTAGGTGGTGGACAAGGTTTGGTGGAAACCAAGGTTCCACGGACCGGAATGAATGAATGCTAGATTAGAGTCGTATTCGTATGAAGTAGTATATAGTATAGTATAAAGTATAAAGTATATAGTATAGTTTATAGTGTTGTTAGTATAGCATAGTGTAGTATAGTATAGTATTGTTGTTGAAAATCATACTAAGGGAGGGAATGTGGAGTGAGCTTCCCATTGTCCTGAATGTTGAATGTTGAGTGACACGACTCCTCCGGCTCCGCCCCCAGATCTACCTGCGTTTCCTGGAGTACGAGATGCACAACTCCAACGAGTGCAAGCGTAAATTCGTGGCGGTGTACGACGGCGGCGGCTCCGTGGAGCACCTGAAGAACAAGTTCTGCTCCACGGTGGCCAACGACGTGATGCTGGGCGGCTCCGTGGGCGTGGTCCGGCTTTGGGCCGACGAGGGCAGCCGCAAGAGTCGCTTCAAGATCCTCTTCACCACCTTCCACTCGCGTGAGTCGCGCCCGCGCAGGCCACCGTTAGCTCACGTGATGTTAGCCCATGGGAACGCTAGCTCTTAGCTCGCCTGAGGGTAGCTTGCGTGATGTACGTTTCTTTTCAGAGGGCGGTTGTTGTGCCCCGCGCTCTAATTGATCCCAGGTGTTTCCCATCATAATCAGGCCGGCTGAGGCCAATGAACACCTGGGATCTACCCTACTTTAGGCTGTCGAAGACCGACGTCGGGGCTTGACCATTGCGCACCTTACTGAGAACCTTATGGCTCCCCATATTCTTTAAATCTTGCCCCTTCGTGTTTTTATTGATGTTTTTATTGCGAACGGTATTTTTACTATTTAATATAGTGTTTTAGAATATTCCTACTGCGGAGGGAATGAGGAGTAAGCATTCCATTGGACTTGTTGCAAATACAAATACTGAGACTTGAATCTTGTCAGACAGTCCCGCATTAAGTTTGGAACCGCTGTTGTTTTTGCTCTCCCCCTGCGTATTGGGTGCTAACTCTTTGTATTTTTCTTGCCTCACATTCACATCATGTCACATCCCTCTGGTTCAATCCCCCCGGTGGCGTCGGTGGGCAGCTCCTTGTGAGGGAGACACGTTCTTCTGCCACAGTAACATGTGCATCAACAACACGCTGGTGTGCAACGGGATCCAGAACTGTGTCTACCCCTGGGATGAGAACCACTGTAAAGGTAGTCCACTGAACCCTGCTGTATCCCCCCCGTGGCTCTCAATCCTCTTATTTTTCTTTATTCTGTCATTTTATTTTGACATATATGCTGTATATATATATATATATATATATATATATACTGTATATATATATATATACTGTATATATATATATATACAGTATATATATATATACAGTATATATTGCAGCTATTTCACTTATCTTCCTATTTTCCTTTTCTGTTTTTTTCAATCGTGCTAAAACTATTCCTATTCATAGACAATTGGACAGACAGAGAGACAGCCAGCCAGCCAGCCAGCCAGACAGACAGACAGACAGACAGACAGACAGACAGACAGACAGACAGACAGAGAGACAGACAGAGAGACAGACAGACAGACAGACAGACAGCCAATTAACAAGGGGAAATGAAGGTGTTACCTCCCTGGTTGTACATATCGCCAGAAAAAGGATATAGCGTGTGATATGGCATTCACGTGATTGGCTGAGCTTTGCTCCCGTCCTCCTCCTATCAGAGAACAGGAAGGCGAGTACCCTGGACAACACCAACCTGACCATCATGGGCGTGACCTGTGGCCTGGTGCTTATCCTGCTTGTCATCTCCGTGGTCATCCAGGTCAAACAGCCACGCAAGAAGTACATCGTCCGCAGGTTGGGACTCTGGACATGCGTTTGTTCCATGACTTGAGATTCCTTGTTTTGTTTTGTTGTCTGAAATTGTTTCCGGAAAGATAACACTCTTAACAGAAGGTAAGAACAAAAATCCCCCTTTAACAACTACTGTTACTTAAAACATTTTTTTTTAATAAACTAACTTGGATTTCAAACTAGCAAACAACTACGGTAATTCAAACTAACAAACAACTAATTAGTTGTTCATTATTACAAAGTGCCAGTCAACCTTGTTCTTCTCATGAATCATTTTACAAATTGGTAACAAATAGGGTTTGCACTTCTATCCAAACATCTAAATTGAGTGGAAGATTGAAATGATCACCCAGACTTTTCGAAAGCTCTTCTGTCGTCCGTCCAGGGACGACTTGGACCCCGCCTTGCTGCAGCCGGGGTTGGAACCGCCGCACTACGAGCTCTGCACGCTGCGCCGCGGCCTGTCCTACGACATCCCCGACACTGATGACGCCGTCGCCGACGACGACCGCTTCCACAAGCTGCGCCATTCGTCCTCCCGCTGCATCCGTGACCACCACTGCGGCTCCCAGCACGGGAGCCGCAGCAACCTGAGTCTGAGGGACTTGACCGATGGAGGCGGGGCTCTGGGTCTGGCTCCGCCCACTCCTCCTCCACCACCGCCGTTGCCCCCGGCCATGGCGTTGGCCCAGCAGTCGCCGCATGGCGGTCTGTCGCACAACACTGCGACATTGTGCCGCCGCAGTGTCATGGTGATGAACCACGATGAGGTGGGCGAGGAGGAGGACGAGGAGGAGGAAGAGGAAGAGGAGGAGGAGGAGGATGAGGAGCTGATGATAGAGGCTGATGGCGTGCACCACAGAGCGCCACATCGTCACCACCACCCCGGGAAGCAGTTACACCACCAGGGCTTCTTCTCTGGCATGGAGTAAAGCTTCGCCCTCCATAGCTTGTCCAACGATTTCTAGATGGAGGTGATGGAGGAGGAGGAGGAGGAGGAGGAGGAGGAGGAGGAGGAGGAGGAGGAGGAGGAGGAGGAGGAGAAAGAGGTGGTGGTGGTGGTGGTGGAGGAGGAGAAGAATAGATGTATCACATTCCTATTGATTCAGAACAGGCTGGCATGTGTTTCAAGTGTGTTCTTGAAAATGATTTTGATCTTCTGTTCTGGCGCTGTTGTCATGTGATGAGAGACTGGTGGTTACTAACAGCAGAACAGAAACCTAACGTCCTAACCTGTAACCTGGTGGTATAAAGACGTCATGTGTCACGTCCTAACCTGTAACCTGGTGGTATAATGACATCATGTGTCACGTCCTAACCTGTAACCTGGTGGTATAATGACGTTATGTGTCACGTCCTAACCTGTAACCTGGTGGTATAATGACGTTATGTGTCACGTCCTAACCTGTAACCTGGTGGTATAATGACGTCATCATGTGTCACGTCCTAACCTGTAACCTGGTGGTATAATGACGTCATCATGTGTCACGTCCTAACCTGTAACCTGGTGGTGTAATGACGTTATGTGTCACGTCCTAACCTGTAACCTGGTGGTATAATGACGTCATCATGTGTCACGTCCTAACCTGTAACCTGGTGGTATAATGACGTCATCATGTGTCACGTCCTAACCTGTAACCTGGTGGTATAATGACGTCATGTGTCACGTCCTAACCTGTAACCTGGTGGTATAATGACGTCATCATGTGTCACGTCCTAACCTGTAACCTGGTGGTATAATGACGTCATCATGTGTCACGTCCTAACCTGTAACCTGGTGGTATAATGACGTCATCATGTGTCACGTCCTAACCTGTAACCTGGTGGTGTAATGACGTTATGTGTCACGTCCTAACCTGTAACCTGGTGGTATAATGACGTCATCATGTGTCACGTCCTAACCTGTAACCTGGTGGTATAATGACGTCATCATGTGTCACGTCCTAACCTGTAACCTGGTGGTGTAATGACGTTATGTGTCACGTCCTAACCTGTAACCTGGTGGTATAATGACGTCATCATGTGTCACGTCCTAACCTGTAACCTGGTGGTGTAATGACGTTATGTGTCACGTCCTAACCTGTAACCTGGTGGTATAATGACGTCATCATGTGTCACGTCCTAACCTGTAACCTGGTGGTATAATGACGTCATCATGTGTCACGTCCTAACCTGTAACCTGGTGGTGTAATGACGTTATGTGTCACGTCCTAACCTGTAACCTGGTGGTATAATGACGTCATCATGTGTCACGTCCTAACCTGTAACCTGGTGGTATAATGACGTCATCATGTGTCACGTCCTAACCTGTAACCTGGTGGTATAATGACGTCATCATGTGTCACGTCCTAACCTGTAACCTGGTGGTATAATGACGTTATGTGAGTGTATCGTAGTATCTGAGGGGTTCTGTCAACTTCCTCTGCTGTTATTTCAAAATATCTATGTTTGATGTTTATTACCTTTTATAACCTTGGAAAACAATGAATGATCGAATGACACGGACATCTATCCCCGTGACCCTGGGACAAACACTTTGTACATACTTTTGTTTTACAATAATAGTAGAGTTTTGTAGAGAAGGAAAAGTAGAGCATAGAAATAGGAATACATTCTAAGGCAGACATGGGCAAACTACGGCCCGCGGGCCACATACGGCCCGTTAGGCTTTTTAATCCGGCCCGCCGAACTTGTCCAAATTATTAAAAAAAAAAAATTTAAAAAAAAAAAAAAAATCCTTTTTTTCCCCTTTCCCTGCAATGCCCACGTTTCCCCAATAGATGGCGCACTCAAAACACATTGACCGTTGTTGGAGTGGCGCGTATTTCTCTTTATTTCACTTTAATTTTCACTTCGTTTCACGTCACCATTAAGCCCTTCTGTGAAAATGAGCGGACCAAAGAGAAGGAAAGTGGACAGCGAATGCCGAGTGTTTAATAAGGAGTGGACAACAAAATACTTTTTCACTGAAGTCCGATCAACGGCTGTATGTCTGATATGCCAAGAAGCTGTTGCGGTTTTCAAAGAGTACAATATCAGCCGTCACTTTGCCACGAAGCATGCAAACTATGCTAGCAAGCAGTCAACACAAGAACGGGCGGCTACTGCTCAGAGGTTGGCAGCTAATTTACAGAGTCAACAGAACTTGTTTCACCGACAAACTGCAATTCAAGAGTCAAGTACCAAGGCAAGTTATTTGCTGGCATTCAAATTAGCAAAGGCTAGCAAGCCTTTCTCCGAAGGCGAGTTTTTGAAAGAGTGCATGGTAGAGACAGCAGGTCTCTTGTGTCCGGAGAGCAAAGCCAAGTTTGAAAAAATCAGTTTATCACGCAGGACAGTGACTCGCCGCGTGGAACTGATTGACGAAGATATAGTCAGCGAATTAAACAAAAAGGCGGAGTCCTTTAAGTTATATTCACTAGCACTGGATGAAAGTAACGACATAAAAGACACTGCTCAGCTCCTAATTTTTATCCGAGGGATTAACGACAGTTTTGAGATAACGGAGGAGCTTTTGAGCATGGAATCACTGAAAGGGAAAACGCGAGGAGAGGACTTATATGAACAGGTGTCTGCTGTCATCGAGAGAATGAAGCTACCTTGGAGTAAACTTGCCAATGTCACCACGGATGGATCGCCAAATTTAACTGGAAAAAACATCGGGCTGCTGAAAAGAATCCAGGATAAAGTGAAAGAAGAAAACCCTGACCAGGATGTTATTTTACTTCACTGCATCATTCATCAGGAGTCTCTGTGTAAGTCTGTATTGCAGCTTAATCACGTCGTGGATCCAGTTGTAAAACTTGTTAACTTCATACGAGCAAGGGGACTTAATCATCGTCAGTTCATTACGTTCCTGGAAGAAACTAATGCGGATCACCAGGACCTACTTTACCACTCTCGCGTCCGCTGGTTAAGTTTGGGGAAAGTGTTTCAACGAGTCTGGGAGCTCAAAGACGAGATTCGCTCATTTTTTAATTTAATGGGGAAATCCGAAGAATTCCCCGAGCTGAGCGACACAAACTGGCTTTGTGACTTTGCGTTTGCTGTGGACATATTTTCACACATGAATGAGCTGAACGTGAAGCTACAGGGGAAAGATCAGTTTGCGCACGACATGTACACAAATGTGAGAGCCTTCAAATCCAAGCTGGTTTTATTCTCCAGGCAAATGTCAAACAAATCTTTCGCACATTTCCCCACACTAGCCGTGCAGAAAGAGGCCGCCCGAAATGCGAAGAAATACTGCAAATCACTGGACGATCTGCACAGAGAATTTTGCCGTCGGTTCTGTGATTTTGAAAAAATTGACAAGTCACTTCAACTGGTGTCCTGTCCCCTGTCACAAGACCCCGAATCAGCACCGCAGGAGCTGCAATTGGAACTGATCGATCTTCAGTCTGACTCCGTCTCAAAGGAGAAGTTCAAGTCTCTTAAACTGAATGACTTTTACGCTTCACTTAACGAGACCGCGTTTCCAAACCTCCGGAGGACGGCGCAGAAGATGCTGGTGTTGTTTGGCTCGACCTACGTGTGTGAGCAGACGTTTAGCGTCATGAAAATCAACAAAGCCCATCACAGATCCAAGTTAACTGACCAACACCTCAGATCTGTCCTGAGAATTGCCACAACAAAACTAACTCCAGACTTTGATGCACTGGCAAAAAAGGGAGACCAACAACACTGTTCCCACTGAAATGGTGAGTTTTTCTGCTGTGTTATGAAAAAATGCATATGGAAAGTTTGGAAGTGCGTCTTTTAATTAAGAGCAATGCGCATTTACGCACAGCAGCGGCACAGTAGCTTAATTAACACGCCGCACATCGCTCTTAATTTAAATTTAAATTTTCAGCTGCAGGTAGGATATTTAATACAGCCTATGTCTGTGTGCTTGGCAACGATACACGTGTACTGTTTGCGCGTGAAGGCGAGGGCGTCCGTGGCGAGTTTGTAGAGCGCGCGGTCAGGACAATCCATCCATGATTTTGCGGAGTTTAACACAAGTAGATATTATTGAGCTTGAGTATTTCGTTGTGTAATAATATGTTTTGAATGTTGAAAGTGATTCCATTTTTTAATAAATGTTGATTTCTTTAACTTTGCACCTTCGATTGAAACTTATTAAAAACAGACGCAATCTTGATAAATCACAGTGCGTATGTTATTTTAATCTATTTACATTTCCTCCTCCCAGTATCTGCGAAATAGTATGTAAATGCCATATCTTCATATTCCTTGAGACAAATTTATTAACTGATAAGGGCTATTTTTCACATTTGAAAGACAGTTAATAAATTGGGTTGTATTGTTCTTACTGTGCTATGAGATTGCACACACTACATTTAATGCTTTAGTATATCCGGCCCAAACACTCCCTCCAAATGCTCCTGGCCCGGCCCCTCTGTCAAATTTTAGAACCCATTGTGGCCCGCGAGTCAAAAAGTTTGCCCACCCCTGTTCTAAGGTCTACATTCTTCTCGTTTTTTTAAGTTGAAAATCATATGCACAAAAAATTGCACTCTGAACCAAAATGCATCCTATACTAATTAACTACTAACCCAGAGCTATTGATAATAGTTTCCCTGTACATATTCATATTTGTTGTGTGTATTTATTGATGTTTTACATTTTTCATCTTGTTATTATATGTTTTGCAATGTCCTAATATTGTTTTTCTTCATTAAATCGTTATGTGTTCCCTTATATCAATGAGAGAATGAGAGTTAACGCACGTCATTAATCTCGAGACTTTAACGCGCAGTATTTCTTTTTAACTCAAATGAATCATCGTATCCAGTTTAGACGACTCCTCCCTCAGTGTTTTCAGCGCGCATACGCACCTGGTAATGACCTGAGAGGCTCCTCCTCCAGTGTTTCACCTGGTAATGACCTGAGAGGCTCCTCCCCCAGTGTTTCACTTGGTAATGACCTGAGAGGCTCCTCCCTCAGTGTTTTCAGCGCGCATACGCACCTGGTAATGACCTGAGAGGCTCCTCCTCCAGTGTTTCACCTGGTAATGACCTGAGAGGCTCCTCCCCCAGTGTTTCACTTGGTAATGACCTGAGAGGCTCCTCCCCCAGTGTTTCACTTGGTAATGACCTGAGAGGCTCCTCCCCCAGTGTTTCACTTGGTAATGAACTGAGAGGCTCCTCCCCCAGTGTTTCACCTGGTAATGACCTGAGAGGCTCCTCCCCCAGTGTTTCACCTGGTAATGACCTGAGAGGCAGGCAGTAAGGCGTTAAACCAACAGGATGATGAGGAGACGCACCGAGGAGCGTTGGGCGCAACATTTCACTTTAACACATCACGCTCGCAATATGATTGCGGCAACAAAGAACCTTCCTTTGAGCATATGCCCTGTATATATGTATATATATATGTATATATATATATATGTGTATATATATAGGTGTGTATAGCGCACATTTAACAGAGGGCCGGTGGTCTCACACCCCGACTGTGGCTTTAGCAAAGTGCCGTCAAATAGTTTCAAACACAGTCCTGCAAACAGCGGAGCTGAAAGTCCGGCAGCAAGCCTCTCACGGGCAAAAGGAGGAGGAGCCAAGCCTCTCACGGGCAGAAGGAGGAGGAGCCAAGCCTCTCACGGGCAGAAGGAGGAGGAGCCAAGCCTCTCACGGGCAGAAGGAGGAGGAGCCAAGCCTCTCCCGGGAAGAAGGAGGAGGAGCCAAGCCTCTCCCGGGCAGAAGGAGGAGCCAAGCCTCTCACGGCAGAAGGAGGAGCCCCTAAGCTAAGGGCAATACTAAGCACTCCCTGAGACCTTTTTGCTCAGAAAAACTCAAATGAAAAGTAACAAATAAAATAATAAAAATCTTGATCTCTAACTGCTTTTAGCATTTCATCCTTCCATACCATACATTTGTTTTGCCACCCGCAAACAACAAAACTACAAGTAAATATGTTTATTTTTAACTTTAATGATGTGATTAATCTGTGATTAATCTGATTTATCACAGAATTTTATTTTTTTTAATCCCTTTAAATATTTGGATCTATTGACAGCACTAATATATCAATTGATATATCCATACGGACTTCCAACACATCAATATCGTAGCAACTGAATGTAAGTACATAAAGAATGTATATTTGAATTATGCAAGGAATGAACAATGACAGGTTGTCTTGTTGTTCCTTACTTAACCCCAGTGGTGTTTAGTGACAAGTTTGTCACGAAGGGATAGTTCGGTGGGACCCAGAACGCAGACCAAGACACAGTGGAGCTATAACGTATCGCTTTATTAAGCAAAAAACAACACGAGTGAACGGGGACAGGAAAGGGGTCCGGATACTGTGGTGTTATTGTTAATAGGTGTGCGTTTATACAACACAGAGTACAGGCCACCGTAGTGACGTCACGGCCGGGTACGCTAGAGCAGGCTAGGCTAGGAGCGGAGCGAGACGGCTGTATGTGGAGCTAGCAATAAAAGACACTTACAATCAAACACAGAGGACTCACGTGTATGCTTGTGAAATAACACGACATGGTGTCAGAAGTCCTGTGTGTGAAGTGTTAAAAGTTAGTCAGACAATAAGTGTCATTTGGAGCTGGTTGACGGCGAGAAGGGAGGACGAACAGCATGGTTGATAATGCTGATGCGGGAACAGCTGCAGCCCAGAGAGCAGCGCCAGGCTCAAGTGCTACGTTCAGCATCCAGCCTCCCGAGTCCTTTGACTTTTCAAAGCCACAAGAGTGGGCCAAATGGATACGCAGGTTCGAACGATTGCTAGCTCTGAAGAGAATCAAGTCAACACGCTAATATATTGCATGGGAGATGAGGCGGATGATATTTTACGTGGACTAAATCTGACAGACGATCTAGGACGTACTTACCAAGGAGTGCGCAATGGATTACAAGGTTTCTTAGTAGTCAAGAAAAATGTCATCTACGAGCGTGCCAAATTTAAAATGCGCAAGCAGGGAGAATGTGAAACAGTGGACTCATTTGTGACGGCACTGTATGCGCTGGCGGAGCATTGTACATACAGAGTGCTACATGATGAGCTTATTCGCGACAGGCTTGTCGTCGAACTGATGGATAAGCGGCTGTCCCAACGCCTGCAACTGGACCCGGACTTGACCCTGGAAAAGGCAATAAACATGGCGAGGCAGAGTGAAGAGGTGAAACGACAGCAATCTTCTCTGCGAGGGGACACCAGGACAGAGACAAGTGATGCTACATCTGTGGACAGAGTGTTTAAGAGCAGTAGCAGGACATATGCTAGAAATAAACCTCAACAGGCTAACGGCTACCCAGCCAAGCCACTCAGTGCCCAATACTTAAAGGGGAAAAGTGTCCAGTGTCATAAATGCGGCAGATCTCTGTCCCATCCACAACGCGATTGCCCTGCTAATGAAGTGAAATGTCATTCATGTGGGAAGATGGGACATTACAAGCGTGTGTGTAAGTCATCCAAATCTGTACATGAGGTTGAAGAGGACTATTCCTGCTCCTGTGAAGAAGACGAGGACTGCATGTTCTTAGGCAGCATCACAGCTGATGGTGAGCCATGGATGGTCAGCATAGACATCGGTGACAGTCATGTGCCATTCAAAATAGACACCGGTGCTGATGTTACAGTGATGCCTCACACTGTATTCCAAAAGATTTACAGAGACAAAAATCCACCTACCCTCCGGAAGTCAACTAAGCCACTGATGGGACCTGGGAGTCCACTAGATGTTGTGGGCGTCGCCACGCTGTTGCTGAGGAGGGGAGAGAAAGAGGTGTTGGAGGATGTGTATGTCACTCGACACCTGCACACAGCGATGCTGGGGAGGCCTGCTATCGGTAAGATGTAGAAAAGTACACCCTGCCGACAGTGGAGGAAACACTGGGAATGCTGGCTGGAGCCAGAATATTCAGTAAGTTGGACGCAAATATGGGATTTTGGCAAATCCCTCTGACTGAAGATTCGTCAAAGTACACAACCTTCATTACGCCCTTTGGCCGATATTACTTCAATCGTCTACTTTTCGGCATCTCCTCCGCCCCCGAACACTTCCAAAACAGAATGGTGACTGAGGTCACGGAAGGGCTGGAGGGTGTCGTCTGCCACATGGACGATGTGCTAGTGTGGGGCCGAACACAAGAGGAACATGATGCTCGTCTGCATGTCGTGTTGGGGAGGATCGAGAAGGCCGGAATCACCCTGAACATAGATAAGTGCAACCTGTCAAAAGAAGAGGTGACCTTTCTAGGCCATATCATCTCCACCAGCGGCATTAGCCCCGACCCGATTAAGACGGAGGCCGTAAGGAGGATGGAGGAGCCGACGAACGTGAGTGAGCTGAGAAGCTTTCTCGGCATGGTAAACCAGCTGGGGAAGTTTATCCCGCTGCTGGCGGAGAGAGACAAGCCTCTGCGAGACCTTCTGTCAAAGAAGAACTGCTGGCAGTGGGGCATCGAGCAGGCCAGAGCCTTCCAAGATTTGAAGGATGCATTAATATCCCCACCAGTGTTGGCCATGTATGATCCCAACAGGGAGTGCAAAGTCTCAGCAGACGCGTCGTCTTACGGCTTAGGGAGTGTGGAGACCAGTAGCCTACGTGTCGCGGTCTCTCACACAAACTGAGCAGAGATACGCGCAGGTCGAGAAGGAGGCCTTAGGCCTGACCTGGGCTTGCGAGAGGTTTCGCAACTTTCTCATCGGAAGACACTTCCAGCTAGAGACGGATCACAAGCCTCTCCTGAGTCTCCTGGGGTCTCAGGCGTTGGATGCTCTCCCTCCACGGATTCTGCGCTTCCGGATGCGTCTGATGCGCTATTCCAACTCCATTGCCCATGTGCCAGGGAAGTGCCTGTGGACTGCAGATACGCTCTCACGTGCTCCTGTGAAGAGGAGGGAAACACCGGATGAGAAGGAGTTGTTTGAGTGCGCACGGGTGATGCAGCTGAGTGCAGAGGGATGGCCAGCACACAACAACAGTGAACCGGCTCTCAGGCAGTACTGGGTGGAACAGGCGTTATTCACAGTAGAGGATGGACTCTTGCTGAGGGGAAGCAGGATTGTCATCCCTTCAACAATGAGGAATGATGTGCTTGCCAGGCTGCATGAAGGCCACCAGGGGGTGGTAAAGTGCAGGGAGTGCGCATGACAGTCTGCATGGTGGCCCGGGCTGAGCCAGCAGCTGAGTGAGTTAGTTCTCAACTGCCGAATATGCAGCAAAGAGAGACAAAACCAAAAGGAG
>JANIIK010000300.1:0-27500 GCA_027704905.1 Muraenolepis orangiensis
TTGAAAATGGTTAACACAATAATTCCGCCACGACATCATCTTCACCTGTTGCCATTTTGGCGTAAAAAAAACAACGTAGAAAACGTAACATTACGCTAGATCCACTCTCGCGCCAGCCACCACCTTGCACCCTCTAGCTCCATATTGAGCTGCCGGGGAAATCTGAAAGAATACGCCCATTGGCTACAAATCACGATATGATTGGTTGATCAAATTGTCAATCCAAACGTACGCTATCATTCCGTCTAAGGGCCAATGTCAGCGGGAATACTTTGGTTGATTTACGTTGGATATTCTTCCCAGCAACCCAGAAAAATATCTGATTGGTTGCATTGTTTTTCCAACACAAAACCACTCAAATGCGTCGTGCATGGACCGAGAAAGACAAACAAATCACGTACACTGTATAACACAGATACGATTCTCATTTATTCATTTTATTTAAATTTTATTAAATGTTATTAAATTGTATTACATTTTATTAATACAATTAATTCGATTCTTTGGTTTCATCTGAGAGTTCCAGGGTCTTCTCTGAATACCTTGAAGGCCCTGACGCTTCACCACTGGTATATATATATATGTATGTATATATGTATACCTCCTGTGTAGGAGGAGTAAAACCCTTAATATGAGCTATGTGAACTAGTGTTCACAGAGACACAACCTTCCCATTAGGCGTGTGTGTGTGTGTGAGAGAGAGAGAGTCTGAAATACTGTACAGTTGTTATTTTGTTCATAATGTTCTCATTTGCTGTTTAAGAATGATAGTTATTACTCTGTTCTTAATGTTCTCACATGCTGTGTGTGTGTGTGTGTGTGTGTGTGTGTGTGTGTGTGTGTGTGTGTGTGTGTGTGTGAAGTACATTTGCTGAAATACATTTCTTAATTTTCTCACTTGTGTCTTGGGCCCAAGGGAAGAACAAACAAAAGGCGATCTCAAAATATAGTCCACGGTCCTTTAAGCTGTCCCTACCGCCCTGTGGTACGGCCCAACATCCACTAAACAGGACAATTCCACTGCAGCGATGGCGCTCCGGACGGCAGATGAGCTCCACTCCAGGATGGCAGGAAGAATTTTCCCCCGTAAAAAAAAACCAGGCAGTTCAATCCCTAACATGGCGTCCGCGTTTCTCCGACAATTATTTGACTATCAGCTGTTCTTTCTCTGCTCTCCTTGTTCTATAATTATCTAAAAACTTAAATTTGAACTTGCTTGTTTGCTGCACTTGGAAGAGACTACGGAGCGGTGTGAACAACGGTTATATACCAAGTCAGTGAGGCGTTCAGGGAACCTCCGTAAATTCTCACGCTACGTAAGTGTAAGTATTTTACAGAGGTTCAGGGAACCAGGGAACCTCAGTAAAATAGTTACAGTCAGAACCTGGGTTACAATCTCCCCCTTTAAACTGCATGCGTCTCTGAATGCAACCTAGTAGTATTAGGCACATGTAAGTGCAGCGATGCAGATTGGGAAAATGCAGTTCCTAAGCTCTGAAGGAATGTACCAAAAAAAGGGCCAAAATCAAAGGCTCTCCCAACTCATCATAAGTAAATGTGTGAGGTCGGCGTCTGTCTCTGCCAGGACGCCTCAACCCCATGGGCTCAGACTCTTGACTTTCAGGCGCTACGTTGTCAGTTTCTACAACTACGGGATCTGTAGTGACATGACGTCACAATGGCTATTCACCCTGCCTCCACTAGGGGGCAGCATCAACCCTCATTCACATCTATCCCACACCTGTAGCGCATTGTAATCAACCAAACTACTTAAGCCTACCCTGCACACTCATACTTTGCCAGATTGTTCCTGATGACACAGACTCTCCAGCGTTTACCCGGACTGATTCCCGTTGCCGACCCTGCCTGCCCCGGACCTGCCCGCCCTGCCTGGTTCCCGATCCACCACCTGTCCCTGACTACGCATCTGCCTGTCCATGCCTGGTTCCCGATCTACCGCCTGTCCCTGACTACGCCTCCGCCTGTCCCTGCCTGGTTCGTCTGCCCTGCCTGGTTCCCGATCTACCGCCCATCCCTGACTACACTTCTGCTTGTCCCTGCCTGGTTCCCGATCTACCGCCTGTCGCTGACTACGCCTCCGCCTTTCCCTGCCTGGTTTGTCTGCCCTGCCTGGTTCCTGATCACCTGCCTGTCCCCGACTATGTCTCTGCCTGCCCCTGTCTGTGTGATATTGACAATAAATATCACTATCTGTCCTTGGTGTCCATGTGCTGCATTTGGGTCCAAACCTAATCCGTGACAGATATGCGTGTCATGTCAGGATCTGGGATGTCAATAACAATATAGTCTGGGGCTATTCAGTGTGTAGAGGTTTGTGGCACCAACGCAGGGATTTGAGGGTTTAACAACCTTGTTGCTGGTTGGGGTTCATTGGAGTCTGTATCCATTTGCGTGAAAGGAACCCTGGTGATAATCACTGGCACATGTGTGTTTGAGTACTGTTCATCCTCATCACTGTACATCTCATCCTCCTTATCATCTGTATCCACTGGTGTGTCTGTTATTGGTTTGTCTCTCTTACCGTGTTTCCACCAAGCTTTTTTGAGGGCTGGTTTGGAGCTTGGGCCTAATCTCGAACCAGTTCTTTGCATTTCCACTGCGAAGGAACCGGTTTATGGCCTGGTAAACTGGTTCCTGAGCGGCCCCACATCGAAGCTGGGATAGCCCAGCAAGAACCGCTATGTCAGGAGCTAGGGGTGGGGCTTATCTTGTCCAACAGACCAACTCAACGTTTTTGACTGCCATTTTTTAAATCCCTAAAAAATCGCTATGGAAGTGAAGGCGAAGCAGCAGTGGTCTGTGGAGGAAACAAACAGCCCCCTTGCATGGTGATCCTCCACAGAAGGTCACAATAAACTCGAGGAGCTTCTAGAACAAACCACTATTAGAAAAACTACAGCGCGAGATGTCTTCAACGGGGGACAGAACCGAGGAACTAATCAATAACAAACTGGATTATCCGCTGCTGTCACACTGGTCCTGGTAAGTTTTGCTTTATTAATCTTTCCCGTGTTGCCAACCAGCTTTGAATTTCTAAGCTGTTTAGCGAGCTCCTCATTTCTCACATCAATGTTATCTTCGTATCATCAGAAATTAGACGCTATGATTGCTATACTGGGCTTTCTTTTATGCGTTTGATAACAACATGGATCTTCTGTTCCCATCTATCTGCGAGTTTGTGTTTACCTCTGATATTCACATTTCTCACCAAGACTCTATCTCCTTCAATGAGCTCTGCTTTTCTGACTTTCTTGTCAAACCTTGCTTCGTTCTTTTCTCCAATTTTTTTTGGAATTGATAGCAGCAATAGATATCTCTTATCACAGCTACTTAAGCAGGTGACCTAGCAGTACGAAATTGTGTTATTCATCTTGTTAATATGAATACTTGTGAACTGCTCTATTTTTATGTTTGCGTACCTCAGTGTTATGCTATTGTCTGCTTCAACTAATGTACACCTTGTAAGTCGCTTTGGATAAAAGCGTCTGCCAAATGCCCTAAATGTAAATGTAAATGTAAATTTAGATAGTGTGTAGCTTTCTTGGAGGCGTTGACAAAGCCCATTGACGTTCTCGGAGTGGGTCTTGTGGTTCGTATCAGGGTAAATTCCCAAGATGAGATCAATAGGCAGTCTGGGCTGCCTCCCAAACATCAGTTCGTATCAGTTCTGTTGCATCGTTTCTGGTGCAGTTGTATGCATGGACAAGAGGCTTTAGAAAGTCTCTCCAGTGATACTTCTTCCTCTCCTCCAGGGTACCTAGCATTTCCAAGAGTCTCCTGTTAAATCGCTCCACTGGGTTCCCACGAGGATGGTACGGGGTTGTGCAAATTTTGTCAGTTCCCATCAATGTGCATTGTTCTTTAATGGTTTGTGATTCAAAGTCTCTGCCCTGGTCGCTGAGAAACCAACTGGGGAATCTGTAGTGGACAATGAAGTTCTCCCACAAAGCTTTTGCAATAGTTCTTGCTTTTTGGTCTTTAGTCGGCACTGCCACAGCATATTTTGTGAAATGGTCAGTGATGACTAATATGTTTCTGGTGTCTCGATTGTCTGGCTCAACTGACAGATAGTCCATACAGACAAGTTCAAGTGGGTAGGTGGAAGAAATGTTTTTCAAAGGTGCAGCCTTTGAAAAAGAAGGCAAAGCCTTCCTCCTGAAACAACGTTCACACTTCTTGCACTTTTCCTCAACTGCTTTGGCCATTCTTGGCCAGTAGAATCTGGCACGTGTGAGATGCAATGCACCGTCAAAACCAAGGTGGCCAACTTCTTCATAGACACCCTGTAATGCCCTTTCTCTGATCTGCTCATGTAGGACTAACTGGTAGACCATGCTGCCTCTGTCTGTACACTTCCTGTACAGCACACGTCTTTGACTTCAAATTTCTTCCATTCCCTGAGTAGGAGTTGGACATTTGGATGTTCAAAATTTGTCTGTCTGAAGCTTGGTCTTGAAGTATTCTCAAAGAAGTGGATTATATGTAAAATGGAGGGATCCTCACCTTGAGCCCTGCACCAGTCAGAGCTCATCATCGATGGCAAGGTGTCCTCACCAAAAACCTCTGACACGGATGAGGGGCTCACCGCAAGTGATTGTGCAACGAGAGGCTGCTCAACATCGTGGTCATGTTCTCCTTGAAATGTCACATGATGACGTTGACAGACAGCTTTCAGACAGATTTCATTTTCCACATCCATGAGCCGTCTTTTCATGTCATCAATTCTCTCTCTTTCCTTGATGAAGGCTTCATCCTCACAAGGTGGGTCTTGAGGTCGCCGGGATAACCCGTCTGCATCACCATTGGCCTTTCCTGCTCTGTACTTGATGGCAAACTGGTAAGTAGACAGGGCAGCTAACCAGCGATGTCCTGCAGCATCTAGCTCGGCTGATGTTAACACATATGTAAGGGGATTGTTGTCAATAAGTACTGTAAAGCTAGTGCCATAAAGGTAGTCACTGAACATTTCACAAACAGCCCACTTAAGAGCCAAGAACTCAAGCTTGTGAGTGGGGTAGTTTCTTTCGCTTTTCGAAAGCCCTCGTCTAGCATAAGCAATAACTCTGAGTTTCCCTTCTTGCTCTTGGTAGAGTGCAGCTCCCAACCCTTCATGGCATGCATCGGTATGCAAGACATATGGTAGATGTGGGTCTGCAAAGGCAAGGATGGGTGCAGATGTCAACTTGACGATTAGAGTCTTGAATGCAGTCTCTTGTCCGAAAGGTAAGTTGGGACACACAGGAGATCTGGAGTGGTCTCTCCTGTACACCTTACCCCTTTTCTTTGGTGGGCAGAAGCCTGCTGTCAGGTTGTTAAGAGGTTTGGCGACCTGAGAGTATCCCTCAACAAAATGTTGATAGTATCCGGCAAAGCCTAGGAAACATTTAAACTCTTTCCTGTTTGCAGGACTTGGCCAGTCTTTCAGAGCCAATATATTCCCAGGGTCAGTGTGAACTCCTTGAGCATCCACCACATGACCAAGGTACTTCACTGAGGTCTTAAAGAAATTACATTTTTCTGGGGACAGCTTTAAGCCATAGTCTTTGAAACGTGTCAACACTTTCATGAGCCTTGCTTCATGTTCTTCCATGTTCTTCCAACGTGTCTGAGAACACGATTCATCAAAGAACACAAGTACTTCATTAAAGTGAAGGTCACCAACACACTTCTCCATGAGGCGTTGAAAGGTGCTTGGAGCATGCGATTGAATTCCTAAAAGCCTAGGGGACACACAAAAGCAGTTTTGGTCTTATCCTCTTCAGCCATCTCAACCTGATAATAGCCAGATTTCAAATCCATGACAGAAAACCATTTTGCACCTCTGAGAGCTGGAAATGTTTCCTCAATGTTTGGAAGGGCATAGGCATCTCTGATGGTTCTTGCATTTAACTTCCTGTAGTCGATGCATAGCCTGATGACGCCACTCTTCTTTTGTTCCAAAAAGGGGCTTAGGCTTTCAGATTATTTTATGACTCCTGCATCAAGCAGCTCTTTCAGATGTTGCTTAACTGCTTCTCTGTCACAAGGATGAATAGGTCTTGACCTCTCCTTAAAATGTGTCTCATCCTGTAGCCTGTGATGTGAACAGCAGTCTGTGACCATATGACAGGTCATCTAAAGCAAAAACTTCGGGAATGGACTCTAGCTTTGCTGTGCGCCGCTTCCATTGTTCAGGGATTGGTGAATCATCAAGGCCGAACTTGAGGTTGTCACCGTCAGGCTTGTCTTCACAAGAGGTATGTTGTTCAGACCCAAGGGGGGTGATGTGTTGGGCTGCACATATTTGAGCAACGATACACCTTGGCTGCAAAGTGACACTGTGTCCACTCAAGTTTTGCGACACCAAGCTTAGAGGTCTAGGCGTGCCCCCATCCACGTGCAGCTGGATACTGGACCTCCTGTCGGACCGCCGCCAGGTGGTGAGGATGGGCAGCACCACCTCAGAGCCACTGACCCTCAACACGGGAGCCCCCAGGGGTGCGTGCTGAGCCCTCTCCTCTACTCCCTCTACACCCACGACTGCATGGCTATGCACAGCTCCAACGTCATCATCAAGTTTGCTGACGACACGACAGTGATGGGCCTGATCGCCGGCGACGATGAGACAGCCTACAGGGAGGAGGTTGGATTGCTGGAGCAGTGGTGCCAGGAGAACAGCCTCGCCCTCAACGTCAAGAAGACCAAGGAGCTGATTGTGAACTACAGGAAGCAGAGAGGAGAGCACGCCCCTATCTCCATCTACGGTTCCTCTGTGTGCACATCTCCAAGGACCTAACATGGTCCACGCACACCACACACGTGGTGAAAAGGGCCCAACAACGCCTGTATTTCCTCAGGCGTCAGAGGAAATTCAGCATGGGCCCCCGCATCCTGAGAACATTCTACACTGGCACAATCGAGAGTGTTCTTACAGGGTGCACCGCTTGGTACGGGAACTGCACCCCACTCAAGCGCAGAGTGCTTCAAAGGGTGGTACGGACGGCCCAGTATATTGTTGGAGTTGAGCTTCCCTCCCTCCTGGATATATACAACAAGCGGTGCATGGCCAAGGCCAAATGCATCATAAAAGACAATGCCCACCCTAGCCACGAACTGTATTCACTTTTACCGTCAGGCAGGCGATACCGCAGTATCAATTTCCGCACAAATAGACTCAGAGATAGCTTCCATAGTCAGGCCATCAGGCTGCTGAACAAGGGTGTATAGCATATAACAATGTATATTTTATTACATTGATTCATATATATATATTGCTCTTTTTCTGTGCTGTCTGTTTATATATTGCATTTTTATATATTTAACTTTATACATTTTTTTTACTTTTTATTCTATTCTGTTTTTTATAACTGCTGTCTGTCATCGGGTGTTGCACATAAGATTTTCATTGCTTATATGTAAACTGTGAAGTGACAATAAACTTAACTTGAACTTGAACTTGAACTCTTCAAGGAAAAGGCCAAAAGGCAACCGGTGGTGTTCATGTGCTTCAAGAGCAATTGATTTGTTCCGGTTGGTCTTCCCCAGTCTGACATCACCCATGACACAGAACTTCTGGTTTGCAGGAATGGTTATGGGGTGTGTTGGGGTGTGGTTTTTTCAGTGTTCGGGCAATGTGTTGGAAGATCAGTGCATAGTCTCTGGAGCTGAGTTTGTGGATGAACTCTGGACCATCTCGTTCAAGCAATCATTTGTATAGTCTGAAGAGAACATTAGTACCAACTAGCAGAGGGGTTCTGCTGTTAAAGTGACAATCTGGGACTACTAGTGCTAATGCAACTAGTTATTCTTCCTTACCAGTGATTGTTTGGGGGAAAGTTACTCAAACTCCTATGGAGCCAAGTTAGGGAACATTCTGTCCACCAGCTCCTTCAATTTCAAGAAAAGCATGAATTGGCTTGATGGGAAGGTGAGATAGATGTTCCTAAACAAACCAAGGTAACATGCCTGAATGACTACAGACCTGTGGCCCTCACCTCGATCGTTAGCAAATGCTTCGAGAGGTTGGTCAAGGACTTTATTTGCTCCGTGTTACCTACCACGCTGGACCCATGGCAATTTGCATATCGTCAAAATAGATCCACGGACGACGCAATTGCCATGGCCCTCCACACTGCCCTTTCCCACTTGGAGGGGAAGAACTGTTATGTGCGAATGCTGTTTGTGGACTACAGCTCAGCATTCAACACAATAGTTCCTGCCAAGCTCGACACCAAGCTGAGAGGTCTAGGCGTACCCCCATCCATGTGCAGCTGGATACTGAACCTCCTGTCGGACCGCCGCCAGGTGGTGAGGATGGGCAGCACCACATCAGAGCCACTGACCCTCAACACGGGAGCCCCCCAGGGATGCGTGCTGAGCCCTCTCCTCTACTCCCTCTACACCCACGACTGCATGGCTATGCACAGCTCCAACGTCATCGTCAAGTTTGCTGACGACACGACAGTGATGGGCCTGATCGCCGGCGACGACGAGACAGCCTACAGGGAGGAGGTCGGATCGCTGGAGCAGTGGTGCCAGGAGAACAGCCTCGCCCTCAACGTCAAGAAGACCAAGGAGCTGATCGTGGACTTCAGGAGGCAGAGGGGAGAGCACAGCCCTATCTCCATCGACGGCGTTGCAGTAGAGAGGGTCAGCAGCTTCAAGTTCCTCGGCGTGCACATCTCCGAGGACCTCACATGGTCCACGCACACCACACACGTGGTGAAAAAGGCCCAACAACGCCTGTATTTTCTCAGGCGTCTGAAGAAATTCAGCATGGGCCCCCGCATCCTGAGAACATTCTACAACGGCACCATCGAGAGTGTTCTGACAGGGTGTATCACCGCCTGGTACGGGAACTGCACGGCACTCGAGCGCAGAGCGCTTCAAAGGGTGGTGCGGACGGCCCAGTATATCGTTGGAGGTGAGCTCCCCTCCCTCCTGGACATTTACAACCAGCGGTGCGTGGCCAAGGCCAAAAGAATTATAAAAGACATTGCCCACCCCAGCCACGAACTTTACTCACTATTACCGTCAGGCAGGCGATACCGCAGTATCAAGTGTCGTACAAATAGGCTTAGAGATAGCTTCCACAGTCAGGCCATCAGGCTGCTGAACAAGGGCGTATAACATATAACAATGTATATTTTATTACATTGATTTATATATATATATTGCTCTTTTCTGTGCTGATTTTTGCATTTTATAAATTGCATTTTTTATTTTTATTTTATATTCCTTATTCTATTTTTTATTCTATTTTTTATTCTATTTTTATCTATTTTTATCTATTTTTATTTTATCTTATTCTATAACTGCTGTCTGTCGTCGGGTATTGCACACAAGAATTTCACATCACTGCTTTATACTAAACTGTAAACTGTGAAGTGACAATAAACTTGACTTGACTTGACTTGACTTGACTTTATGGTAAGACGTGTGTCCTTGATTGATTCACACAGTAGATCATCAAGGTAGACTGAGGCTGTACAATGGGGGCCTATAAGTCCTTGGGGTATGGGCTGCTCCGTGTGATTGCCAGTCTCCGTTGACTGTGCCATAACTCTTCTTTGTGCTTCAGCACTTTGAACTTGTATGTTGGGACTGATGTTTTGCGGTGATTCAGCTCCTGGATGTCCCATAGCAGAAGCTGCAACTAGTTTAAAGCAAAGGGTGAAACAGCCTGCTGAGCTTCAAACCTCTCCCGCCTCTCCCTGAGCTCTGCATTTTTATGACGAACAAGTGTGGGGTTTGGCTCGTTTGAGCAGTGAACAGCAATATGATTATCTTCTCCACACTTGAAGCAGAACCACACCCTTGGCATTCCGGGGACTTTGAGAGGTTTCCTCACGCTATTGCTGCCAATAGCAAAGCAGTCGTTCCTTGGCGTTTCTGTCTTGTCTGAGGTCTTTTGACTATGTGCTAGCTGTTGAACTTGTGTGGTTAACTCAGCTAACTTGGCTTCAAACTTAGAGAGCTCATCTTGGTTTGGAGCTGGGGAAGGCTCACTATCATGAGTGGGGCTCTTTGGCTTTTGGCTCAACCTTCCCACTTGTTTACTTAGCTCATCCAGGGTCTTTTCAAGCTTTGAGGTCTCACTCTGTTCCATGTTTGATGATGAGACGGGCTCTTGATGGTACTAGGGCATATCAAAGACAGAATGGATAGTTCTTGAAGATCCCAAGTGTTTTTTCATCCTGTCCAGCTTTGCTGATCGACGATCTTCCTCAGTCCTCAACATGCGAAGGAGTTCAGGAAATAATGGTGGATTGCCCTTCTTGTACTCTAACTGGAGGCCCATGATGATGCTCTGATCCCAACAGCCCCTGCAGAACTGTCTGAGTGGTTGTCTACATTTCCGGGAGAGGCACCCCTCTAGAAGGAGGGTGTGAAGTCGGTTCAAGAATGTTGATGGTTTTTCTCCACTGCTTTGGTTGGAGCTCAGAAATGATGCAAATAATTCTTCTCCATCCTCCACAACACCAAAAGCAGAATCAAGCTGAGTGACATAAGCACTTGGAGGAGATGAGATGCCAAGATGCTTCACAACATCAGCTGCTGGGCCAAGTAAGCTTTCAATGATTTTCCTTACCTTAAGAGTGTCCTTCAAGGAAGGATCACTGAGAAGGAGATCAACTTGGGTATGCCAGGTGTCATAGTCAACCTCACCATTGGGCCTTGGCATCCGGCATGAGAAGGTGCGCAACCTGAAATGTGTGGATGATGAAAGATACGTCGGTGAGGCGTTTAGGGAACCTCCGTAAAATAGACAGTCAGATAGTTAGAACCTGGGTTACACTGGTTTGATCTCTTAGGTACTTCTAGAGTTCTCAAGATGCCGATCTTTTCAGGAGTTCGATCTGCTGTGTACTAATGATTTTATGAACTAAGTGGGGTTCATTTCTTCATAGGGTCGCACATATGTGAATTTCTGCTGTTTTAGGCAATAACTCTGCTGATTTTCCATTTCTGAGATAAAAGCCAAACTTAATTGGATATGTAAGTGTTTCCGACCTTCCGAGGCTTGGTTAGATATTTTATTGATCTGGAATTGGGGTCGTAAGTTCACCGGGGGGTTGTTTAGCTCTCATTTACGATAATGATACCAGGACCTAGTATAAATGAGGATTTGTTTGATCCTAAGCTAATTGGCTGTAGTTTACGTCTCATGTACAAGCTATAGTGTTCTGCAAGGAGATGGGATTAAATTCAAACTAGACAAAATTGCTGAATTTAATTGTTCAAGTGTTTAGTATACAATCCACATCTGCTAAAAAGGTTCGTCCCTGGGTGGGTTTGAACCACCAATCTTTGGGTTAACAGTCGAACACGCTAACCAATTGCACCACAGAGACACAAAGTAACATTGTGGGGAGCCCCGTCAAACGGCCTGACCATGACCAAGCGATCTATAACAGTAACTTTGGAGGTAGAACAGGTCGTCTGGCTGCAGGAGGGGAGGAGTTCGATATTTGATGTACTCATACTTCTTCAAACTAAATCAGGTGAATTACTTCATAGTGTGCCAAATACGTGGAGTTTTGGTGTTTTAGGCAATAAATCAGCTGATTTTCAATTTCTGACGTTAAAAACCAAAAGGGCCAACGTCATTGGAAATCGAAGTGTTTACGGCCCTAGTATAAATATCATAAGGCATGGTTATATCTTTTACGGGGTTTGTAAGTTCACCAGGGGGTTGTTTAGCTGTCATTTACGTGAATGATGCCAGGACCAACCTTTTGTTTATTAGCCGAACGCGATAACAGATTATATTGGTATCTAGATGACATGGTAAGCAAGGACAAAGGTTTTAAATGTGCAAGTGTCTATCTGACTCCACACCCAGCAGATGACCTCTCAGAGGTTCAGCACAGCGCAGCACCTGTCTCCGGTACATCCCAAAGGTTTCAGTGGCCGAGGAAATGACACCATTTCAATATTAGCATGACCATGAGCAAGCGATCTACAACAGTACCTTAGGAGGTAGAACAGATCGTCTGGATGCTGGGGAAGGGAGGTTGTAAGTTGACCAGGGGGTTGTTTAGCTCTCATGTAGGTGACCTAATGTAAATATGATGAGGCAAAGCTCATCTGCTAAAACCATGCATCCCTGGGTGGGCTTGAACCAACAACCTTTCTGTTAACAGCCGAACGCGCTAACCAATTGCGCCACAGAGACACAACAAAGACGAGTGGGGTCCTTTCAAACAGCATGACCATGACCAAGCCATCTAATAACAGTAGCTTAAGAGGTAGAACAGGTCGTCTGGCTGCTGGAGGGTTGCTGGTTTGATCTCTCAGGTACTTCTAGAGTTCTCAAGATGCCAATCTGTTCAGGAGTTTGATCTGCCCTGTACTAAGGCTTCTATGAGGAGTGTATAATGCTTCTATTAACTAAATTGGGTGAATTTCTTCATAGTGTCGCAGATATGTGGATTTCTGCTGTTTTAGGCAATAAATAAGCAGATTTTCCATTTCTGTGGTTAAAAACCAAAAAGGGCCAACGTAATTGAAAATGTAAGTGTTTCCGACCCTAGCATAAATATTATTAGGCATGGTGAGATCTTTCATTGACCTGGAAGGGGAGTCGTAAGTTGACCAGGGTTTTTTTTAGCTCTCATGTATGTGAAAGATGCCAGGACCTAGTATGAATTTGATGAGGCAAAGCCTATCTGCTAAAAACCGTTTGTCCCTTGGTGGGCTTGAACCGAGGTAGAACAGTTTGGTAGAATAGTGTCTGGTTGCTGGAGGGGAGGAGTTCGATCTTTTATGTACTCATACTTCTTCAAACTAAATCAGGTGAATTTCTTCATAGTGTGGCAAATATGTGGATTTTTGGTGTTTTAGGCAATAAATCTGCAGATTTTCCATTTCCGAGGTTAAAAACCAAAGGGGCCAACGTCATTGGAAATCTAAGTGTTTCCGACCCTAGTATAAATATCATAAGGCGTGGTTAGATCTTTTACGGGGGTCGTAAGTTGACCAGGGGGTTGTTTGGCTTAGTCATTTACGTGAATGATGCCAGGACCAACCTTCTGTTTATTAGCCGAACGCGATAACAGATTATATTGGTATCTAGATGACATGGTAAGCAAGGACAAAGGTTTTACATGTGTCTATCTGACTCCACACCCAGCAGATGACCTCTCAGAGGTTCAGCACAGCGCAGCACCTGTCTCCGCTACATCCCAAAGGTTTCAGTGGCCAAGGAAATTACACCTTTTCAATATTTTGTCAAATGTTGACCAATCACATGTTCCCCTTTACGATTTGCAGCCAGCTATTCATGTGTTTAATGTTTTAAATTTATTCAGGATGTTTGATTTTCGGTTTGGTTTGGCTATGTCCACTTCAACCAGACCTAATTTAAATCCTGTCTACTCTAAAAGCCTCTTAATGAACCATTATCTGTGGCTTATTAGCTTATAGCTATTGTTCTATTGTTAGTCAACGTTTTGTACTTTTACCTGAGCACTGGTTCTGTTCTTGGAGGTTTGTTAGGAAGGAAATGCACTTGTGACTTCTTGACTAGAAGTAGTTATCTTGCCTACCTGTTCAATGACCTTATTGTAAGTCGCTTTAGGCAAAAGACTGATAAATAACTGGAATGTGTTGTAATGTAATGTGATGTAATATAATGTGATGTAATGTGATATAATGTAATGCAGTGTAATGTAATATACACTCTTAGACTCTTAAGTCACTCGTAGACACTAAAGACCCTTGTGGATAATGGTCAATTATGTATAGTCTCAATAATAAAGCACACTGCCTCAACTGTTGACAATGTCTACATGTATTATATGCTATACTATATTGAATATTGTTGGTAGTTTATTCGTAGTGGCCTAGGCCACTTGCTGCTGTACAAGCATTTCCTTTCCTCCACCAGTGGTTTCTGTGAAACCACGTGTGCTGATTTATCTCAGAGGAAACTCCCATTTATTTCTGCCTGCTCTTATAGGGGCTGTGGATCTTTACTCCTCCTTTGACATTGAGTCATTTAAGAGACACATACCCATACAGACTTCCAACGCATCCATACTGACCGGTTTCGTAACGACTTACAGGTAACGTGCATGTTGTTTTTAAACTGTACTTCTCCCTTTACTCAAGTTCATTTTCAAGCCAGTAATCCACTGTATTTTGTGTATGATCATTTAGATTTAAACTTCTAAAGCTAGATTGCTCCTAACTATTTTCCCCTCCTACTTAAAAGTTAAACAGGCGATGTGGAGCACAGTGGCTCCATGAGAGCCCACTGCAATAGACCTCATGCATGTCGCAAAATGTCACACTTTTTAGACTAATATAAAATATGATTTAATTTGACATTTAACATTTCAAAGGGTTCTTATAAAACACAGAATGTTTTTTTCTGATGATGTTTGGCCTCTTAGATTGTAGCGTGTTCAATCTTAACAGATCTTCTAGTGGACCAGTCTGTCACAAAACATCTCTAGTAGAGAGGAAGAGATGTAGAGAGAGGGAGATTGCTCTACTTCCAATAGTAGAATAGTAGAAAATGTAGAATCAAGTAGTATCAACAATTTATGCTTTTCCATTAGTTTACACATATGAAAATATATTTTGATTTATTCACCAAGTACTTTTTATTTTTATTCAAATATTTTTCTGAAATGGTGATTTTCACTTTAACTAGTATTTTACTTTTACTTTACTATATATTTTCAGTACTGCTTAATCCACACCCTTGGAAGTGGATCCTGTATTGACCTTGATCCTTACCAATCCTTAAGTATTCAAAAATGCTGTTGAATTAATACATTTATAATTTAACTATAGTTCTGGCTGTAGTTCTATGGTCGTGAAATATGCAAGTCTTTTGGTAAGGTGTTCCCCGAAGAGATTTATGTTTAGTTTCTTTTTCAAGGTTGAACAACTCACCTCAGAGCTCCTTGAACTTCACTGCAGTTGAATCCAGTTCAACCAAAGGAACCAAACTAAAGTGAGTAGTGGTTGAAATCAGTCTTATATCTGTCTGACCCTCTTGTGACGGAGACTGGGGCATTTCAAGTCCAGGATCCTGGGCGCTGCTACTTATGTCCAAATCAATAAGTACGACCTATTTACACATTTATGTACATGTATTCATCAAGGCCCATTTCTGTAGTAAATAGATATATCATTCAAACTGATTCCCTTTGAGTGTAGTTGAGTGTAGTTGAGTGTTTGTTTTACTGTGTCAGTGCAGCTAGCCTACTACACTGTGCAAGCTTCTTGCAGTAACAATAATGTTTTAATAAGACGGTTTTCAACATCAATAAAATGTAACTCCCAGATAAAAACACTGACGTTAAATGGGTTATCAATAATTTTCTTTTCTTTTTTGCCTCAACTGTTGACAATGTTTACATGTATGTATTAAATGCTATATTATATTGTATATTGTTGGTAGTTTATTGTTAGTGGCCTATGCCACTTGCTGCTGTACCAGCATTTCCTTTCCTCTAGCAGTGGTTTCTGTGAAACCACGTGTTTAATATATAAATAAATCTCAGAGGAAACTCCCATTAATCGCTACCTGCTCTTACAGCGGGCTGTAGATCTTTACTCCTCCTTTTACATCGAGTTTAAGAGACACATACCCATACGGACTTCCAACGCATCAATATCGTAGCAACTGAATATAAGTACATACTAGTCAAGAATGTATATTTTAATTATGCAAGAAATGAACAACGACAGGTTGTTGTTTCTTACTTAACCCCAGTGGTGTTTAGTAACTACTTACAGGTAACAAGCATGTTGTTTTTAAACTGTGCTTCTCCCTTTACTCGAGTTCATTTTCAAGCCAGTAATCCACTGTACTTCATATGATCATTTCGAAGCTAGATTTCTCCTAACAATTTTTCCCTCCTACTTAAAAGTTAAACTAGCGATGGGGAACACAGCGGCTCCTGCAGCTGAATCCAGTTCAACAGAAGGAACCAAACTAAAGTGAGTAGTGGTGGAAATGAGTCTTATATGACCCTCTGGTGTCCAAATCAATAAGTACGACCTATTTACACATTTATTTACATGAATTCATCCAGGCCCATTTCTGTAGTAAATAAATATGTGTCATTGCAGCTAGCGTACTACACTGTGCAAGCTTCTTGCAGTAACAATAATGTTTTATAAGACGGTTTTGGACATAAATTAAATGTAACCCAGATAAAAACAACAACACTGACGTCAATAATTTGTTTTCTTATTCTTCAGGATGGAATCCAAATGTATTAAAGATATTACCAGGGCCCTGGAGAACAATGACATACAATTAGCTGCATCAATAACCCAAAAGCATTTAAAAGATCTAAATAGTATTCCACTGAACATTGCTGTCACAGGAGAGAGTGGAGCTGGAAAGTCCTCTTTTGTTAATGCCTTCAGGGGAATAGACCACGAAGATGAGAGAGCGGCCCGTACTGGTGTTGTGGAAACTACCATGGAGCCTGAGCCTTACACACATCCACAATACCCAAATGTTACATTATGGGATCTCCCAGGAATCGGAACCCCCAATTTCACAGCTCATCAGTACCTGAAGCACGAGTTTGAAAAGTTTGATTTTTTCATCATTATATCAGCTGGACGCTTCAGAGAGAATGATGCCAAGCTGGCTGAGGAGATCAAGAAAATGGGCAAGAGTTTCTACTTTGTCCGCGCTAAGATTGACAACGATCTGAATGCGGAAAAGACCAAGAGGGAGTACAACGAAGAAAATACACTCCAGAAAATCAGGGAAGATTGCATTCAAGGTTCGCTTTTTGTGTGTACTGTAAATATGAAATATTTCAATTATTTTAAAGGAGCACTGCTCAATGTTTCAGTATAAAACATGTTGTATATGTTTCAAAATGATATAATAGAAATACCACTCAATGATGTTTTTAAAATCATTTTATAGAAGAGAAAAGCGAATTAGATTGGCTATGCGTAGTCCCAGTACAGTCCAGTACGTACAGTTTAACATGTATTCCCACACTCCTTTCTGACCACATTAAGTTCCTTCTGTATTCCCTTTCCAACAGGACTTGAAAAACAAGATGTGACGTCTCCTCAGGTCTTCCTGGTCTTCAACTTTCATCTTCATTTGTACGACTTCCCTACCCTCCATGAGACCATGAAGAGAGACCTTCCATCACACAAGAGAGATGTTCTGACCTTGGCCCTTCCCAACATCTGCACATGCATTCAGAAAAAGAAAGAGGTTTTCCGTTCAAGAATTAAGTTCCATGCCTTAACATCTGGAGCTATAGCAGCTGTACCTCTCACAGGGCTTTCCTTTGGTGCTGATGTAGGAATTCTGGTCGGTGTTCTTACAGAGTATTTGTCTGGGTTTGGTCTTGATAAAAAGTCGCTGGAAAAACTTTCCAGTGACACAAATCAGCCTTTAGATGATCTAACGGCAGTCTTGAAATATATTTGTTCTGGAAAGGATATAACGGAAGAGCTTGTTTTATTAATGCTGTGTTCTACGAGCGTTACTGAGCTAAGTGTTGCAGCAGAGGAAGGTGCCAGATGGATTTCTGTTGTTGGACTAGCAGCTTCTGTACTTTCTTTCAGAACCATTTACACGTTTTTGAGTGATGTTCTTGACAGCTTAGCTGTTGATGCAGAAAATGTTCTGAAGAAGGCATTTGACCTTCAGTAAGGCCTGGTAATGCTGTAGCCTTTAGCCGTGAGCTAACTGAACAAGGAACGTTCAATAATGCAATTGGGGGGAAACTAATTCAACAGTAAGTAATATTAAGTGTGTTTGCTCATGTTTCTTTTATTAATGTTGAAACATGACATTGGGAACATGTTGTTTTTTAATGGGCATGCCATGTCCAGGCCTGTCTGATCCACAGTGGGGCTAACGGGGCTAACGGGGCTAACGGGGCTAACGGGGCTACGAGAGGTCCCTGAACACAAAAGGCCACTTGTAATATTAATAAACATAACAATAAACATATCTTTTAACAGGACATAACCTGACCTAACAGTCACTCTCAGTCAGAGAGCGGAGGACTGAGCTCATTCATTTTTGTATATTTCACGCTACCAGATTCCAGCTTTACAACAATCACAGCTACCATAATGGATGAGATTTTAACATTAATTTGTCTTTCTCTTTTATCTCATCCATATCATAATACGTTTAAATGACTTGTTGTGTATATGTTCTTTCTTTTCAAGCCAAGAAGAGATGTTTCTTATATTAACAGTTTCATTTAGGATCACCTAAAATGTCCTCTAACCAGTTTGTCATGCATTTCTATTATATTCACAACCCCACATATATGTAATATTTAACCCCACACATTCACACACATAAACACAAGTACATTACGTATTTCACACTCGTGAGTCGTGATTAATCACAGCCTGTTTTATAAATGTATTAAATCAAACCCTTTTATAGTTTGATAGCCTTGTAATTACTGAGTCATTAAATGTTTTGTTTTAAAGCTAGATAGATAATTAATACATGGATTGGAATACAAATAATAAATGATAATAGCCTCATATAAAACTGGTGGGGTCTCTGTTCACTGCGTCTGTCTCTGTAGGTTACTAACCATAGACTGTAGACCTGCAATACATATAGAGATATATATAAAGTATAAATAATATATAAAGAGATGAAGTCTGTATTTGCATTACCCGATGCGGCCGCTAGGGGGCGCTGACTGCTTATGAAACGCTTTAGGTCAGGAAAAAGAGGAGTAATCCAGCTATTCAGTTGGGACAATCCTGAGATAAACGTCACAATGTTGTCTATTACATGAATTGGCTCCGGATTAAAACAAATACTATTAAACTGACATGGATTAAGATTGATTTTCCAAATATTATTTTTTCTTTCTGTTAAATAATTTCGAGAACAAAATACATCCAACACGTAGCCTTATTATGCTAGTTTGCGATGCGCTGCGGACGACAGCGTCTTTTGACGGGATTATGATGTCCGAAGGTGGAGCAAAACACGTGAAGCGGATGAGCTTAATCCGTCGGTCTTTGGGGTAGATGGAGATGACTGACGGCTTGCATAGAGGACCACTTTGCCTTCGTGTGCGTTCTTGTCAAATGTATCAGCGGATGAGTGGGTAGCTGTGGACGGTGCGCTCCGTTTAACAACGTCTTTACACAGATCCACTTCATATGTTTGATGTAAAAGAGAAAGCCAACGGGGGACAATGGGGACACTTCTGCTGCACATTGGTAAGCTTTATTTACTGTCCACCTTCCTCTGAACATTTGTTTGGCTAAAGTTTGAACCAGTGCCCTCAACTTTCCCCTCTCCTCCCCTGCTCCCTACCCCTCCATCTACTCCTCTCCCCCTACATCTCCTCCTGTCCCCCTCCATCTTCTCCTCTCCTCCTCTCCCCCTCCATCTCCTCCTCTCCCCCTCCATCTTCTCCTCTCCTCCTCTCCCCCTTCATCTACTCCTCTCCTCCTCTCCCCCTCCATCTCATCCTCTCCCCCTCCTCTACTCCTCTCCTCCTCTAACCCTCTATCTACTCCTCACACTCCTCCTATTCTCTCCTCCTCTCAGTGATAGCCAGCCTCGTGTCGGAGTTATCCGGCGCAACTGCAGCGAGAAAACAAGCTGAAGGTAACCCGGGCAACCAGGTCAACATCCAGTCCTCAGGTCATGAGGATGCCACAAACAATAGTGGATGACCCTCTCACCCCAACCATGGACTGTTTGCCCTCCCCCCCTCCGGGAGGCGCTATAGAAACCTCTGTTCCAAGTCAAGCAGGCTTAGGAACAGCTTCTTCCCCTCAGCTGTCATCTCCCTGAACTCTGCACCACGAAGACAGCCCCCCCCCCTTCTGCACCCCGCCCCCGGCTGCCCCCCCCCCTGCTGCCCCCCCCTGCTCAACACCTATAACAATCACCGTCTCTGACTAACTGTAAAAAAAAAGAAAAAACAAACTGTATCTCAACTACCTCCCTCTCTATAGTTTACATATTTATTACTAAGATACCTGGTTACTGTACCTGCATATTTAAATCTGTTGATAGACCTGCTCCTACTCCTGTCTATACATATCACATTTATACCTAGACTGTCTTTTAACCTGTACATTTAAACTGTAAATTATACTATATTACCATGCACTTTACTGCAACATGTGCACTCTGGTTAGATGCTAAATTATTTTCGCTGTACTGTACTTGTGCTGTAGTGCAATGACAATCCATTTGAATCTAATCTAATCTAATCTAATGACATAGTAATAATTAAGTACGGCCAACGTGAGCGTTTAAAAGTCAGCCGTTGCTTGTGTTTCTTCTGCGTGGTAATACTTGGTTGAGAGGAAGGTGAGCGATACACACACACACACACACACACACACACACACACACACACACACACACACACACACACACACACACACACACACACACACTCAGGGGAACAGAGCTTGTCTGATGGGAGGCAGCTTAAAGGGAGACCCAGAGACTTTATTACCAGCACATTTTTACAAGCCACCTCCATCGACCAGAGGACGGACAATCTGTCCCTCTCTCCTCTCCCTCTCTCATCTGCCCTTCTCTCCCCCTCTCTCCCTCTTTCCCTCCCTCTCTCCACCCCTCTCCCTCCATCTTTCCACCCTCCCTTTCCCTCTCTCCCTCCCTCTCTCCACCCCTCTCTCCCTCCATCTCTCCACCCCCCCTTTCCCTCTCTCCCTCCATCTCTCCCCCCCTCTCCCTCTCTCCCTCCCCTCTCGACCCCTCGCTCCCCCCCTCCCCCTCTCTCCACCCCTCTCTCCCTCCATCTTTCCACCCCCCCTTTCCCTCTCTCCCTCTTTCCCTCCCTCTCTCCACCCCTCTCTCTCTCCCTCCATGTTTCCACCCCCCCTTTCCCTCTCTCCCTCCCTCTCTCGACCCCCCTTTCCCTCTCTCAACCCCTCTCTCCCTCCCTCTCTTCACCTCTTTCCCCATCTATCCCTCCATCTCCCCCTCTCTCCACCCCTCTCTCCCTTCATCTCTCCACCCCTCTCTCCCTCCATCTCTCCACCCCTCTCTCTCTCCCTCCCTCTCTCCACCCCTCTCTCTCCCTCCATCTCTCCACCCCTCTCTCTCCCTCCCTCTCTACACCCCTCCCCCCTCCATCTCTCCTCCCCTCTCTCCCTCCATCTCTCCACCCCTCTCCCTCCATCTCTCCACCCCTCTCCCTCCATCTCTCCACCCCTCTCTCCCTCCATCTCTCCACCCCTCTCTCCCTCCCTCTCTACACCCCTCCCCCCTCCATCTCTCCACCCCTCTCTCTCTCCCTCCCTCTCTCCACCCCTCTCTCCCTCCATCTCTCCACCCCTCTCTCTCTCCCTCCCTCTCTAGACCCCTCCCCCCCTCCATCTCTCCTCCCCTGTCTCCCTCATCCTTCCATCATCCACTCACCCAGGCGTTTGTTTCTCTTCTATTTTGAATATCCTGTCTTTCTGACTGTGATTCACTACACGCTTGTGTTGTTGTCTTTGAGAAGGGATTTTGTTGGCTGGTGGATTAGACAAAGCAGGAGTTCATCTGTTAACTCACAAATGTCACGAGTCCTTGATGACTTCTTGCCAAATGATAATCTCCTACCTAGTTCCACTCATCATGAGGGAATACATTTCCTCTCTCACACACACACACACACATACATGCGCACACACACACACTGACCAGCCAAAGCAAAGGTAAAACCTGGGGCGGATTAACTACGATGGAGGATTTTGGAAGATTGTTTTCATCTTTAATCTCAGCAGAGCACATCATTTATTTTGTATAGCGTTTCATCAAACTAAATGCACCCTATTGAAAAAATATATATATTACGATCATATTATTATTAATATTAATATTATTATTATTATTATAATTATAATGATAGAGTTCTTAATGAATTCAACTGTCTTATACTACCTAACTGCTATGTTACGTTTCTATGTATTTATTTTTAACAAGACATGATTCAACAAGACATGATTACTGGTGGAAAGTAATCTATGTTGGACTAAGACACCAGGATTAATAATCCATCTACAGATTTAGGGCTCAATCTTCCCTGTAACGTGTTACAAGGGGGAGAGAAGGGTAGGTGACAAAGAAAGGGGGAGAGAGAAGGGTGGGTGAGGAAGAGAGGGAGAGAGAAGGGTGGGTGAGGAAGAGATGAAGAGAGGGCGGGGTGAGGAGGAGGGGCAAAGAGAGAAGGGTAGGGGAGGAAGAGAGAGGGCAAGAGAGAAGGGTAGGTGAGGAAGAGAGCCAGGCCCGGAAAGAGGTTCCGCCAGCGAGCGCCCGGTGGCCGGGTTAGCCACTGAGCCTGGTCGGGCATAGCCCGAAAAAGCAACGTGGCCACTTCTCCTTCCCGCGGACCCACCATCTACGGGAAGAACCGCTGGGGTCGGGTGCACTGCCAGTTAGGTGGCAGTGAAGGCAGGGGGCCTCGACGGACCAAACCCAGCCAACAGAGACTGGCTTTGGGGACGTGGAATGTCACCTCTCTGGGGGGAAAGGAGCCTGAGCTTGTGCGGGAGGTGGAGCGCTACCAATTACATCTGGTGGGGCATACCTCTACGCACAGCACTGGCTCTGGAACTAAACTCCTGGATAGGGGTTGGACTATTTCCTTCTCTGGAGTTGCTCAGGGTGTGAGGCACTGGGCGGGTGTGGGGATACACACAAGTCCCCGGCTGAGTGCCGCATTGTTGGAGTTTACCCCGGTTTGTGCCTATGCACCAAACAACAGTTCGTAATATCCCGCCTTCTTGCACACCCTGGATGGAGTCCTGCATGGGGCTCCTGAAGGGGACTCCATAGTCCTCCTGGGAGACGCACACATGGGCAACGATGGGGAAACTTGAACTTGAACCGGAGTTGATTTTTGTAATTGGATTTCTGTGCTAGTCATGGATTGGCCATAACAAACACCATGTTCAAAAGTGTACATGGTACCAGAGTACCTTAGGCCGAAGGTCAATGATCGATTTTGTTATCGTGTCATCTGGCCTGAGGCCGCATGTTTTGGACACTCGGATGAAGAGAGGGGCAGAGCTGTCAACCGATCACCATCTGGTGATGAGTTGGGTAAGATGGCGGGGAAGCCTCTGGACAGACCTGGTAAGGCCAAACGTGTAGTGCGGGTGAACTGGGAACGTCTGGTGGATGCCCCTGTCCGGGAGACCTTCAACTCCCACCCCCGGCAGAATTTTTCGGGCATCTCTGTGGAAGCTGGGGGCATTGAGCCAGAGTGGTCTTTGTTCAAAGCTTCTATTGCCGAAGCTGCGGTTGAGAGCTGTGGCCTCAAGGTCATTGGTGGGGGGGAAACCTTCGGATTGAGGGGCGGCAACCCTCGGACTTCGTGGTGGACACAGGTGGTCAGAGAAGCCGTCCGGCTGAAGAAGGAGGCCTTCCGGGCTATGTTATTCTGTGAGACTCCGGACTCAATTGCGAGGTATCGACAGGCCAAGAGGACGGCAGCCTCGGCTGTAGCGGAGGCAAAGCAGCAGGTGTGGGAGGAATTCGGAGAAGCCATGGAGAAAGACTTTCAGTCAGCGCCAAAGCGTTTCTGGCAAACAATCCGGCTTCTCAGGAGGGGGAAGCGTGGATCCATCCAAGCTGTGTACAGTAAGGGTGGGACATTGCTGACCTCAACTGAGGAGGTGATCGGGCGGTGGAAAGAACACTTTGAGGAACTTCTTAACCCAACTACACCCTCAACGGTAGAGACAGAGCTGGAGGACGAAGGACGGCAAACATCAATCTCCCTGGAGGAAGTCACTACGGTAGTCAAACATCTCCGCAGTGGCAAAGCCCCAGGGGTTGATGAGATCCGTCCAGAAATGCTCAAGGCTCTGGGTGTTGAGGGGCTGTCATGGATGACACGTCTTTTCAACATTGTGTGGAAGTCTGGGACAGTGCCTGAGGGGATGGTGGTACCCCTGTTCAAAAAGGGTGACCAGAGGGTGTGTGCCAATTACAGGGGTATCACATTACTCAGCCTCTCTGGGAAAGTCAACTCCAAGGTGCTGGAAAGGAGGGTTCGGCCGATAGTCGAACCTCAGATTGAAGAAGAACAATGCGGATTCCGCCCTGGTCGTGGAACAATGGACCAGCTTTTCACTCTTGCAAGGATCCTGGAGGGGGCTTGGGAGTATTCCCATCCACGTGTTTTGTGGATTTGGGGAAGGCATATGATCGGGTCCCTCGGGAAATACTGTGGGGGGTGCTGCGGGAGTACGGGGTGCAGGGGTCACTATTGAGGGCCATCCAATCTCTGTACTCCCAAAGCAAGAGCTGTGTCCGGATTCTCGGTAGTAAGTCGGGCCTGTTCTCAGTGGGTGTTGGCCTCCGCCAGGGCTAGGCTTTGTCACCCATCCTGTTTGGGATTTTCATGGACAGGATTTCAAGGCGCAGTCATGGAGGGGAGGGGTTTCAGTATGGTGGGCTCAGGATTGAATCGCTGCTGTTTGCAGATGATGTGGTCCTGTTTGCGTCATCAGTATGTGACCTTCAGCACTCACTGGATCGGTTTGCAGCAGAGTGTGAAGCGGCTGGGATGATCAGCACCTCCAAATCTGAGGCCATGGTTCTTAGCAGGAAACTGGTGGATTGTTTACTCCAAGTAGGGAGGGAGTCCTTATCCCAAGTGAAGGAGTTCAAGTATCTAGTGGTCTTGTTCTCGACTGAGGGGAGAATGGAGCGTGAGATTGACAGGAGAATAGGTGCAGCAGGAGCGGTATTGGGTGCACTTTGGCGCACCGTTGTAACCAAAAGAGAGCTGAACCAGAAGGCAAAGCTCTCGATCTACCGATCTCTTCTACCTCTTCGTTCCTACCCTCACCTATGGCCATGAACAATGGGTAATGACCGAAAGGACGAGATCGCGAAAAGAAGCGGCTGAAATGAGTTTCCTCAGGAGGGTGGCTGGTATGTCCCTGAGGGATAAGGTGAGAAGCTCAGTCACTCGTGAGAGACTCGGAGTAGAGCCACTGCTCCTTCGCGTAGAAAGGAGCCAGTAGAAATGGTTTCGGGCATCTAGTAATGATGCTTCCTGGTCGCCTCCCAAGGGAGGTTTTCCAGGCACATTCAACTGGGAAGAGACCACGGGGCAGAACGAGGTACAGGTGGGGTGATTACATCTCCACACTGGCCTGGGAACGCCTCGGGATCCCCCAGTCAGAGCTAGTCGATGTTGCCAGGGAGAGGGATGTTTGGAGTCCCCTGCTGAAGCTGCTACCTCCGCGACCCGATTACGGATAAGTGGGAGAAGATGGGTGGATGGATGGATAATAGTAAATAGGGTCAACAGAGTGCTATACAGCTGGCTGGAGTTTCAATGTGTCACGTGGCAATGTGACACATATTCAATGTGGCAATAACCACACAGACAGGGACAGGCAGAGGCGTAGTCAGGGACGGGCGGTAGATCGGGAACCAGGCAGGGCAGACAAACCAGGCAGGGACAGGCAGAAGCGTAGTCAGGGACAGGCGGCAGATCGGGAACCAGGCAGGGACAGGCAGAGGCTTAGTCAGGGACAGGCAGTAGATCGGGAACCAGGCAGGGACAGGCGGAGGCGTAGTCAGGGACAGGCAGTAGATTTGGAACCAGGCAGGGCAGACGAACCAGGCAGGGACAGGCAGAAGCGTAGTCAAGGACAGGCGGCAGATCGGGAACCAGGCAGGGACAGGCAGAGAAGTAGTCAGGGACAGGCAGTAGATCGGGAACCAGGCAGGGACAGGCGGAGGCGTAGTCAGGGACAGGCAGTAGATCGGGAACCAGGCAGGGACAGGCGGAGGCGTAGTCAGGGACAGGCAGTAGATCGGGAACCAGGCAGGGCAGACGAACCGGCAGGGACAGGCAGAGCCGTAGACGCGACAGGCAGCAGATCGGGAACCTGGCAGCGACAGGTGGACGCGTACTCAGGTACAGGCAGAGGATCAGGAACAGGAATCAGAACGCTGGAATGTCTGCATAGTCCGGATACGCTGGAGAGTCTGTGTCATCAGGAACAATCTCAAGTCAAGTCACGTCAAGTTTATTGTCACTGCACAGTTTACAGTGAGTATAAAGCAGTGAGTGAAAATCTTATGTGCAATACCAGACAACAGACAGCAGTTATAAAAATAAGATAACAATTTATAAAAATAGAATAAAACAGAAAAGTGGCAAAGTATGAGTGTGCGGGCGTCGGCTTAAGTAGGCAGGTTGATTACAATCAACCTGCGAGTGTGGGGAAGACGTGGATGAGGGTTGATGCTGCCCTCAAGTGGAGGCATGGTGAATAGCCATTGTGACACAATGCAATGAAATGTAGGTTTTTTATCTTTGGTTGTGTAACTGTGTGTTACCTATGCTATCACATACAGTACATGGATGTACTGTTTTACTGGCTGACAGTCTCGCTGCTAACCTAACATATCTATCGCTGCGCTCTGTCTTCAGATCCAGATTTTAAAGCCCTTGGAGATCTCCCTCCCCTGCCTTGTGAGTATCAACTAACTGTCTGTGGGTCTGCAGTGTACTAGGCCCAGTATATTCTGTACATGTGTAGATGTTCTATGTAGCGGGGGCCCCAAAGGGCTATCATCATCCTCATCATCACCATCATCATCATCATCCTCATCATCAACAACAACTTTGTTTTGTTTATTTTATTGTACATATTTTAATTTTTATGGTGTTTTTGAGATGTATACTGTGGGAGGGAATCAGAGTAAGTATTCCTATGTAGTTACAAATGACCAATACAAATCTTGTATCTTGTATCTTGTATCTTGTATCTTGTATCTTGTCACCTTCATATCCGTCATCTCCTCCTTTTTAGTCCCATCAGGGCCTGGTTACATATCTGCTTAGACCTCCTATGCTGCTATAGTGGCAGTACAACCCAGTGTGGTTGACTGAACGTTTTGTGTATCTCTGTTCTTCCCCTCTCCCCCAGTTTGTGACTTTGAGTTGGCCGGTCCTGAGGGCTTCGTGGAGTCGGCCCAGATATCGGTAGAGGGTCGGGCCCTGCAGACCGAGGCTGTGGACTGCAGGTGGTACATCCGGGCTCCGCCCAAAGCCAAGGTCAGCATGGGAGCTTGTTCTGCCGTTGGCGGTGATGTGGTTGACGTTGGTGTCTTCTTCTGCATATTGCATGATTGTGCTTAAGTTGTACTTCTTGCACAGTTTTGTCAACACTGCATTCATTCCTGCACAGTAATAACACATCCACGTGTTAGGTGGTGGACAAGGTTTGGTGGAAACCAAGGTTCCACGGACCGGAATGAATGAATGCTAGATTAGAGTCGTATTCGTATGAAGTAGTATATAGTATAGTATAAAGTATAAAGTAGTTTGTTAGTATAGCATAGTGTAGTATAGTATAGTATTGTTGTTGAAATTCATACTGTGGGAGGGAATGGGAGTGAGCTTCCCATTGTACTTGTGACACGTGTAAACAATAAGAATCCTGAATGTTGAATGTTGAGTGACACGACTCCTCCGGCTCCGCCCCCAGATCTACCTGCGTTT
>JANIIK010000300.1:32500-50870 GCA_027704905.1 Muraenolepis orangiensis
GTAATGACCTGAGAGGCTCCTCCCCCAGAGTTTCACCTGGTAATGAACTGAGAGGCTCCTCCCCCAGTGTTTCACCTGGTAATGACCTGAGAGGCTCCTCCCCCAGTGTTTCACCTGGTAATGACCTGAGAGGCTCCTCCCCCAGTGTTTCACCTGGTAATGACCTGAGAGGCTCCTCCCCCAGTGTTTCACCTGGTAATGACCTGAGAGGCTCCTCCCCCAGTGTTTCACCTGGTAATGACCTGAGAGGCAGGCAGTAAGGCGTTAAACCAACAGGATGATGAGGAGACGCACCGAGGAGCGCTGGGCGCAACATTTCACTTTAAGACATCACGCTCGCAATATGATTGCGGCAGCAAAGAACCTTCCTTTGAGCATATGCCCTGTATATATGTATATATATATGTATATATATATATATATGTGTATATATATAGGTGTGTATAGCGCACATTTAACAGAGGGCCGGTGGTCTCACACCCCGACTGTGGCTTTAGCAAAGTGCCGTCAAATAGTTTCAAACACAGTCCTGCAAACAGCGGAGCTGAAAGTCCGGCAGCAAGCCTCTCACGGGCAAAAGGAGGAGGAGCCAAGCCTCTCACGGGCAGAAGGAGGAGGAGCCAAGCCTCTCACGGGCAGAAGGAGGAGGAGCCAAGCCTCTCACGGGCAGAAGGAGGAGGAGCCAAGCCTCTCCCGGGCAGAAGGAGGAGGAGCCAAGCCTCTCCCGGGCAGAAGGAGGATCCAAGCCTCTCACTGCTGAAGGAGGAGCCCCTAAGCTAAGGGCAATACTAAGCACTCCCTGAGACCTTTTTGCTCAGAAAAACTCAAATGAAAAGTAACAAATAAAATAATAAAAATCTTGATCTCTAACTGCTTTTAGCATTTCATCCTTCCATACCATACATTTGTTTTGCCACCCGCAAACAACAAAACTTCAAGTAAATATGTTTATTTTTAACTTTAATGATGTGATTAATCTGTGATTAATCTGATTTATCACAGAATTTTATTTTTTTTAAATATTTGGATCTATTGACAGCACTAATATATCAATTGATATATCCATACGGACTTCCAACACATCAATATCGTAGCAACTGAATGTAAGTACATAAAGAATGTATATTTGAATTATGGTAAGGAATGAACAATGACAGGTTGTCTTGTTGTTCCTTACTTAACCCCAGTGGTGTTTAGTGACAAGTTTGTCACGAAGGGATAGTTCGGTGGGACCCAGAACGCAGACCAAGACACAGTGGAGCTATAACGTATCGCTTTATTAAGCAAAAAACAACACAAGAGTGAACGGGGACAGGCAAGGGGTCAGGATACTGTGGTGTTATTGTTAATAGGTGTGCGTTTATACAACACAGAGTACAGGCCACCGTAGTGACGTCACGGCCGGGTACGCTAGAGCAGGCTAGGCTAGGAGCGGAGCGAGACGGCTGTATGTGGAGCTAGTAATAAAAGACACTTACAATCAAACACAGAGGACTCACGTGTATGCTTGTGAAATAACACGACATGGTGTCAGAAGTCCTGTGTGTGAAGTGTTAAAAGTTAGTCAGACAATAAGTGTCATTTGGAGCTGGTTGACGGCGAGAAGGGAGGATGAACAGCATGGTTGATAATGCTGATGCGGGAACAGCTGCAGCCCAGAGAGCAGCGCCAGGCTCAAGTGCTACGTTCAGCATCCAGCCTCCCGAGTCCTTTGACTTTTCAAAGCCACAAGAGTGGGCCAAATGGATACGCAGGTTCGAACGATTGCTAGCTCTGAAGAGAATCAAGTCAACACGCTAATATATTGCATGGGAGATGAGGCGGATGATATTTTACGTGGACTAAATCTGACAGACGATCTAGGACAATGGATTACAAGGTCGTAGTCTTCGTAGTCAAGAAAAATGTCATCTACGAGCGTGCCAAATTTAAAATGCGCAAGCAGGGAGAATGTGAAACAGTGGACTCATTTGTGACGGCACTGTATGCGCTGGCGGAGCATTGTACATACGGAGTGCTACATGATGAGCTTATTCGCGACAGGCTTGTCGTCGGACTGATGGATAAGCGGCTGTCCCAACGCATGCAACTGGACCCGGACTTGACCCTGGAAAAGGCAATAAACATGGCGAGGCAGAGTGAAGAGGTGAAACAACAGCAATCTTCTCTGCGAGGGGACACCAGGACAGAGACAAGTGATGCTACATCTGTGGACAGAGTGTTTAAGAGCAGTAGCAGGACATATGCTAGAAATAAACCTCAACAGGCTAACGGCTACCCAGCCAAGCCACACAGTGCCCAATACTTAAAGGGGAAAAGTGTCCAGTGTCATAAATGCGGCAGATCTCTGTCCCATCCACAACGCGATTGCCCTGCTAATGAAGTGAAATGTCATTCATGTGGGAAGATGGGACATTACAAGCGTGTGTGTAAGTCATCCAAATCTGTACATGAGGTTGAAGAGGACTATTCCTGCTCCTGTGAAGAAGACGAGGACTGTATGTTCTTAGGCAGCATCACAGCTGATGGTGAGCCATGGATGGTCAGCATAGACATCGGTGACAGTCATGTGCCATTCAAAATAGACACCGGTGCTGATGTTACAGTGATGCCTCACACTGTATTCCAAAAGATTTACAGAGACAAAAATCCACCTACCCTCCGGAAGTCAACTAAGCCACTGATGGGACCTGGGAGGAGTCCACTAGATGTTGTGGGCGTCGCCACGCTGTTGCTGAGGAGGGGAGAGAAAGAGGTGTTGGAGGATGTGTATGTCACTCGACACCTGCACACAGCGATGCTGGGGAGGCCTGCTATCGGTAAGATGTAGCTTGTGGCACGTCTAGAAAGTATCACAATGGAGACGCTCAAGAAAACCTACCCGAAGATATGCAGTGGTCTAGGTGAGATGAGACAGCCGTATGCAATCAGGCTGAAACCTGGGGCCCAACCATTCTCGCTGAAGACGCCCAGAAGGATTCCATTGCCACTGATGGACAAAGTCAAGAAAGAACTGTCCCGCATGGAAAGCCTCGGGGTGATAAGCCGGATCGAAGAGCTGACTGACTAGTGTGCCGGCATTGTGGTGGTTCCCAAGAAGACAGGTGCTGTACGCGTGTGTGTTGATCTCACAAACCTCAATGAGTCAGTGTGCCGGGAAAAGTACACCCTGCCGACAGTGGAGGAAACACTGGGAATGCTGGCTGGAGCCAGAATATTCAGTAAGTTGGACGCAAATATGGGAGACCAGTAGCCTACGTGTCGCGGTTTCTCACACAAACTGAGCAGAGATACGCGCAGGTCGAGAAGGAGGCCTTAGGCCTGACCTGGGCTTGCGAGAGGTTTCGCAACTTTCTCATCGGCAGACACTTCCAGCTAGAGACGGATCACAAGCCTCTCCTGAGTCTCCTGGGGTCTCAGGCGTTGGATGCTCTCCCTCCACGGATTCTGCGCTTCCGGATGCGCCTGATGCGCTATTCCTACTCCATTGCCCATGTGCCAGGGAAGTGCCTGTGGACTGCCGATACGCTCTCACGTGCTCCTGTGAAGAGGAGGGAAACACCGGATGAGAAGGAGTTGTTTGAGTGTGCACGGGTGATGCAGCTGAGTGCAGAGGGATGGCCAGCACACAACAACAGTAAACCGGCTCTCAGGCTGTACTGGGTGGAACAGGCGTTATTCACAGTAGAGGATGGACTCTTGCTGGGGGGAAGCAGGCTTGTCATCCCTTCAACAATGAGGAATGATGTGCTTGCCAGGCTGCATGAAGGCCACCAGGGGGTGGTAAAGTGCAGGGAGTGCGCATGACAGTCTGCATGGTGGCCCGGGCTGAGCCAGCAGCTGAGTGAGTTAGTTCTCAACTGCCGAATATGCAGCAAAGAGAGACAAAACCAAAAGGAGCCACTGATGCCATCTCAATACCCGGGGAGACCATGGCAGAAGTTGGGAGCAGACATGTTCATGCTGGAGAGCAAGACTTACCTGCTGGTTGTGGACTATGCATCGAGATACGCTGAGATCGCTCTGCTGACTCCCACAAAATCAACAGACGTCATCCATCACCTCAAATCGATCTTCGCACGGCACGGTATCCCGGAGGAACTGGTGACGGGCCGCAGTTCTCCGGAATGGCCTTTGCAGCGTTTGCAGCATCCTACGGGTTTCGCCATGTCACAAGCAGCCCGAGATATCCGCAAAGTAATGTGGTAGCAGAACGTGCAGTCAAGACAGTAAAGGGTTTCTGAAGAAAGCAGCTGACCCATACCGCGCTCTGCTAGCATACAGGGCCACCCCGTTGCATAACGGATACAGTCCAGCTCAACTTCTGATGGGCTCCGCACGACAGTGCCAACGCTTCCTGCTCTACTGGTCCCTGCTCTTCCTAACAGTGAGGTGGTTGTCCTGAAAGAAGAGGAAAAGAGAAGGAGAGATGCGCAAAGCTACAACCGGCGTCATCGTGCACGAAGCCTCGACGGGCTCATTCCCGGAAAGGAAGTGTGGGTCACAGATCAAAGTGCAACTGGAGTTGTGGTCAGCAGCCACTCTACACCGCGTTCATACATTGTGGATGGACCTCATGAGACACTAAGGTGAAACCGCCGCCATCTCATCCCCATGGAGTCGTCACCGGCGCGGAGTGGAGGTGGTGCTACTGAGCAACTTCTGCAGAATGTCCCGCAACCGCCAGCTACTCCCAGAACCAGGTCTGGGAGAGTCGTGGTGAAACCAACTAGGTTGGACCTGTAAGAGACTAAAAAAAAGACATTCCTTTAATAGAAGAGTATTTTCAGTTAAATGTGTTCATGTTCTGATATGTTCGTTTAGTTATTCAAGATTCAAGATTCAAGAGACTTTATTTATCCCGAGGGAAATTAAGGTGCAACAGTTGAAACAGGGGGAATAAATGCACACAAAATATACTAATACCTAAAAATTTAATAACAACAAACTAAACTAGTATAAACAAAATATAACTAAATGAAATCTAAATGTACTGACAGATGAATTGCACAATTGACAGTGGTATTACAGTAATACGTAGGTATATACAATATACAACAATATGTATAGTGCAAATTGGCAGTAATAAAATACTAATAAATAACTCTATATAATAATGAATACTGAAAAAGTGACATGTGAAAAGTGAAAAGTGAAATTTAATTAACAGTGCAAAGGATTACAGTGCGTTGACCGAACAATAATAACACAGTGCGTTGACCTCAGGTCACTGAGTCTCCACTGTCCCTCTCACAGGGCTTGTTAGGATGAACGCAGCATTTAATATAGCCTATGTTTATATAGGGCTTTAGGTAAAGGTGGTAATTTGATCAGTTCAGATAGGAACAGACCTTTTAGATATAGAGGCAGAATAATCCTCTAAAGTCTGGTGTATCATTGACAGTCTACTCATTGATTCTAGAAAGGGAGATCTGGTGTTATTGTTAATAGGTGTGCGTTTATACAACACAGAGTACAGGCCACCGTAGTGACGTCACGGCCGGGGGACGCGTAGAGTAGTGATGGGAATTCCGGCTCTTTTGAGTGAGCCGGCTCATTTGGCTCGGCTCACCAAGAAGAGCCGGCTCTTTCGGCTCCCAAACGGCTCTTCTATTTTACCACATATACCTTTTATTTACATGAAAGAGGTGGTGGTTCTTGATGTCCAGCAATCAGTGGTAAACTGCAGTAGCTTCCTTAACCCTGGCCTGCAGTGAAGCACGTTCTCTATCATACAGTCTCGGAATGATTTTTTGAGAGTGTTTTCCTGCTTGGAGGAACATTGGATTGAGAGCCTGTGTGAAGCTTCGGAATCCCTTGTCCTCCACAATGGAAAATGGTTGGAAATCACTTGCAATCATTTTGGCCAATTCTTCATCCACTATGTTCTGTCTAGCTGGGGTCATTCATTGCATATCAATTGTCTTATTGAGGTCTGTGTAGCTGTTGGTGTTTGGGTACCTGATGCATGGGGGGTAGATCCTGTAGCTGCAGCAACAACAGGTGGAGTAGACACACAGAAGCAGAATTTTTTCTTCCAACTGAACTGTTGGATGCACAGTTCTCAAGTGCCTGTGGAGGTGGTTTGTGGACCCTGCTCTATATGAGAGCTTCATGTTGCAAATTCTGCATTCTGCCTTTGTGTTTGCACAATTGTTAAAATGCAGCCAAATGCTGCTTCTTTTCCTACTTTCACTCATCTTATTTGCGCGACGCTAACTGACACTTCCCCGTGTGAAGTGTCACCCCTTCCTCTGTTCAGCTATCAGCACTGAGCACACGCGGCCCCTCCTCCTTATCTATCCTCACGTGATGCACAGCATGACATGCAGTCATGACAGTGACATTCAGTCACTGCATGTACGCGGAGCACCCGTAAACAATTTAATAACGTCTTGTTCGCGGGTGCGAGCCGGCTCCCGTCGTTCAAAGAGTCTAAAAAGAGCCGCCTTTTGATCCGGCTCGTTCGCGACCGACACATCACTAGCGTAGTATCATTGACAGTCTACTCATTGATTCTAGAAAGAGAGATGTGGTGTTATTGTTAATAGGTGTGCGTTTATACAACACAGAGTACAGGCCACCGTAGTGACGTCACGGCCGGGGGACGCGTACAGCAGGCTAGGCTAGGAGCGGAGCGAGACGGCTGTCTGTGGAGCGAGTAATAAAAGACACTTACAATCAAACACAGAGGACTCACGTGTATGCTTGTGAAATAACACGACAGACCATACGAGAACGTATTACGACCGTCAATAACGTCCCGATAATGTCCCACAGAACGTGGTGGTGGGGACCAATAGGGGACGTCGTAAACGTCCGGTTAATGTCCGGGGGACGTTCCCTGTTTGCTGGGATAGTCCATTGTCACGTTGGCGATGGGAAGCGCAAAATGCAGCCAGCGCGCGCTAGTCCTTAGTGGAGGAGAGCGGGGAGCTGATCAATAACTGGAATGTGTTGTAATGTAATGTGATATTGTAGTGCCGAAAGATGGGAGTCGGAGGCGGTGTATCAAAAGAGGAACTTGTGGTTTTATTAGCCATATAAAAACACACAGGAGCAACTAGAACGCTAACCGGAACCAGAACAAGTCCGGTGCTCAAAACAGTCCGTGCGGGAGCACGCCCCCCCAACCATAGTTCCCAGGTGAATTATGTAACTCACCACACAAGCCCCCCCAGAATTCACCCATAGTCAAAATCCCCGCGCCGGGGAGGGACCACTACCCGACCCCGGCGAGTAAGGACGACGGGTGTCGAGGAGGGCGGGGCAGCCAGCGCGTCCGCGCCCTCGACAAAATTGGAGGGTAAGGGTGCCAACGAGGCGGGGACTCCAACAGGGCTAAGGGGGCGGGGACGGGGAGGACGGCCCCGACGTGGGGGTTGGGCCAACTCCAATGGCCTGGAAACGTCCACATGAGCCGGCTTAATCCTGTCCACGGAGATAGTCTCCGCTTTGCCGCCAACGTCCACCACCAAGGTCTTATCCCCGTGTCTTATGACCCTGAACGGGCCGTCGTAAGGGGGACGTAGGGGACCGCGGTGGGCGTCGTGACGGATGAAAACAAAACCTGCCGAGCGCAGACCGGGGGACACCTGGAACGCAGGAGTGCCGTGCAGCGACGTGGGGACGGGAACGAATGCGCCGGCGGTCTCCAGTAGGGAGGAGCGCTGCCTGGCCGCAGACCAGGGCATGTTGGCCTCCGGAATAAAATCCCCGGGGACCCGTAGAGTCTGGCCGTACACCAGCTCCGCCGACGAGGACTGCAGGTCCTCTTTAGGGGCGCACCTGAGGCCAAGCATCACCCACGGAAGCTTATCCACCCAGTTGCCATCCGTCAAGCTAGTGCGTAGGCTTGCCTTCATGGATCGGTGGAACCGCTCACACAAACCGTTAGCCTGGGGGTGATAGGCGGTGGTGCGATGTAGCTTGACCCCCAGAACTTCAGCAACCGCACTCCATAGCTCCGACGTAAACTGGGAACCGCGGTCAGAGGAGAGGTCGGACGGTGTACCGAAACGCGCGACCCACGTGCCGATGAATGCGCGGGCCACGTCGGAAGCTGCCGTTGAGGTGAGGGGAACGGCCTCGGGCCAGCGGGTCGTCCTGTCCACCATAGTGAAGAGGTAGGTGAACCCATGAGATGTGGGAAGTGGACCCACGAGGTCCACATTAACGTGGTCGAACCTCCTCTCGGGAACCGTAAAAGGCTCGAAAGGGGCTCTAGTGTGTCGGTGCACCTTAGCCCGTTGACAGGCCACGCATGTGTCAACCCAGGTCCTCACGTCCTTCTTGAGTCCCTGCCACACAAATTTTTGCGACACTAGCCTCACGGAAGGCTTCCTGCCGGGGTGGGAAAGGTTGTGTATCGCCTCAAAAACGGGTCGGCGCCAGTTCACAGGGACTAGCGGACGGGGTTGGCCCGTGGAGACATCACACCACAACATTGCGCCTGAGTCGCCGACCGCGACCTCCTCCAGGCGCAACCCTGTGTCTGAAGCTCTGAGGGTCTGGATCCCGTGGTCCAAGGCTTGGTCCGTGCTCATGCTGGCGTAGTCGAGGCCCAGCTGCACGGCTCCGATGACCGCTCTGGAGAGGCAGTCCGCGACCACGTTGGCTTTCCCAGCGATGTGTCGGATGTCTGTCGTATACTCCGATATATACGACAGCTGTCGCTGTTGGCGGGCGGACCACGGCTCTGCCACCTTGGACATGCAGAATGTGAGCGGTTTGTGGTCCACAAACGCTGCAAAGTCGCGACCTTCCAGCAGGAACCGGAAGTGGCGAATCGCCAACCAGAGGCCAAGTAGTTCTCTGTCGAACGTGCTGTACTTGCGCTCCCTGGGGGTCAACTGCCGGCTGAAAAAGGCGAGCGGTTGCCAGGCGCCGTCGACCCATTGCTCGTGTACCGCTCCGACGGCATAGTCGGACGCATCGGTGGTAATAGCGATAGGGGCCTTGTGCGACGGGTGAGCCAACATGGCGGCTTGGCTCAGGGCGGCCTTGGTGGCATCGAAGGCGGACTCCCTTTCGGCCGTCCAGTCGATGGTCTGGCCGGGGGACTTGTCCTTGAGAGCCTCGTACAGCGGGCGCATGGTGTGGGCGGCCCGGCGGATGAACCGGTGGTAAAAGGTTACCATCCCGAGGAACTCCCGGAGCGCCCGAGCTGTGTTTGGTCGGGGAAAAGCGGATACAGCTTCCACTTTCGCCGGGAGGGGGGCGGCCCCCTCTTTGGTGATGAGATGACCGAGGAAGTGGATGGAGGACACCCCGAACAGACACTTTGCCGGGTTGACAATAAGGCCGTGTTGGGTAAGCCTTTCGAAAAGGATCCGCAGATGTGCCTGGTGCTCCTCCTCAGAGGAGCTGGCGACGAGTATGTCATCTAAGTAGACAAAAAGGAATGGCATGTCCCTTAGTGTCGCATCCATTAACCGCTGAAAGGACTGCGCTGCGTTTTTAAGACCAAACGGCATGCGCAAGAACTCAAAAAGTCCGAACGGCGTGACTACCGCCGTTTTGGGGACGTCTGAGGGGTGTACCGGAACCTGGTGGTAGCCACGCACCAGGTCCACCTTGGAGAACACCAGCTTGCCCGCCAGGTGTGCAGAGAAGTCCTGGATGTGAGGGACCGGGTAGCGGTCCGGAGTAGTAGCGTCGTTAAGGCGGCGGTAGTCTCCACACGGCCGCCACCCGCCGTCTGGCTTGGGGACGATGTGGAGCGGTGATGCCCACGGGCTGTCTGAGCGGCGGATGATGCCCAGACGTTCCATATTGGCAAACTCAGCCTTAGCGACCGCCAGCCTGTCAGGGTTGAGCCGTCGGGCCCTAGCGTAGACCGGAGGGCCGTTAGTGTCGATGTGGTGCTCGACCCCGTGTTTAGTAGTGGCGGCGGAGAAAGTGGGCTGCGTCAAGCTGGGAAACTCACCGAGAAGTCGCTGGTAGCTGTTACCTTCCGAGAGTGAGCTGGAGAGCCCGCCGTATGCTGCCTCGCCGCGGACGCATGCGAGCGAGGAAAACGTCATAGCGTCCACCAGGCGGCTGTTCTTAACGTCCACCAGCAGCCCGTGGGCGCACAGGAAATCCGCGCCGAGGAGGGGGAAAGAGATGTCGGCCGTGACAAAGTCCCATGTGAACCGCTGTCCCCCGAAACACAGGTCTACTGTCCTCGTGCCATAGGTGCGGATAGGGGTGTCATTAGCGGACATCAAACGCGGGCCGTGGTCTCCTCTTGCGGTGTCGCCCACAGAAGCTGGCAGGACGCTCCTCTGAGCCCCGGTGTCGCAAAGGAATTTGCGCCCGGAGCAAGAGTCCCTGATGAACAGGAGCCGGTTTGTTATGCCCACGCTCGCGGCCACTACTGAGCGCAGGCCCTGTCGTTTCCCGTCGGCTTGTAGTTACAGGGGGGAACGCACTTGTTGGCTTTTGGTCCGAAACGAGCGTGGAAATAACACATGCCAGTGTTAGCACGGCCGTTAGCGGTCCCGGTGCTCCCGCCGGCTAGCACATCCCTGCCAGGCGGGGTGTAGCTACGTGTCGGGGCCAGTACTTCTGGGGCGAAACACTGGGTAGCCAGGAAGTAACGGTCAGCCTCTTCAGCCAACTCGCGGGGCTCCGTTATGTGGGTGTTAGCGAGCGCTGTCTGGACGTGTGGCGGCATATGTTGCAGAAACATCTCCATGAATAAAAAATTAGGCTCCTCCGCACCTAGCAGCTTTAGCATGATGTCCATGTGTACGGAGGGCTTGTTGTCTCCTAGGCCACGCATCGCCAAAAGACGTCGGGCTCGTTCCCGTCGAGACAACTCGAAAGTCTTAAGCAGATAGCTCTTGAAAGCCTCATATTTACCCAGGAAGGGGGGATTGGTAATGAAGCTTACCGACCGAGACGCCGTGGAGCTACCCAGTGCCGTGACAACGTGTAGATAGCGTGTCTCGTCATCGTCTATCCCGCGGAGGGCGAGTTGAGCGTCCGTCTGTGCGAACCACGCCGCGGCTGCATTTTCCCAAAATTCCGGCAATTTCACGAAAAAGGGGCTAATTGCCATGTTCTGTTCTGTCTCGGATACTTCGACGAGACTTATGTCGGGGTCACCAATGTAGTGCCGAAAGATGGGAGTCGGAGGCGGTGTATCAAAAGAGGAACTTGTGGTTTTATTAGCCATATAAAAACACACAGGAGCAACTAGAACGCTAACCGGAACAAGAACAAGTCCGGTGCTCAAAACAGTCCGTGCGGGAGCACGCCCCCCCAACCATAGTTCCCAGGTGAATTATGTAACTCACCACAAGTCCTTACAACTTAAAACACTTAAACTAACGGAGCTGTAAAAGTATCCGTGCATCTTACTCTGTTTCTTTTCTCTCTCTCTCTCTCTCTCTCTCTCTCTCTCTCTCTCTCTCTCTCTCTCTCTCTCTCTCTCTCTCTCTCTCTCTCTCTCTCTCACAACAAATAATAATTATTAAACAAAAAAATACATATTACAGTTAAATTATGAACATGTAAAAGCTGCACTTACTAAATGTATCGTTTGTTTTATTATCATCTATTATTACATGTTATTATAGTTGAATATAGTATATTTAAGCGTATTTACGTATATTGAACAGATAGTTTTGTATAGTTATGTGTGTTTATAGAAAGAAAGAAAGAAAGAAACTTATAATAGAATGATATGATTATTTATATTGCATACAATTGAGTCATGTTGTATGTAAAACCATTAACCCTCCTGCTTACCGCAATATCTTATTTATATGGCCGTAACTGACTAGTGGTCGAAGGCTCAGCCCTAGTTCTATGTTTCCATTTACTGTATTTATATATTTTACAGAGTCTGGAGAAAGAGCCCATCTTTGGAGATGGGCTAAAAAATAAAAATTGGTATGTGATTAATACTTAGTATCGGCCCATTGGAATGTGTTGTGTGTGTCTGTAATATACAAAGTGGTAAAAAGTGGTGGATTTCAGGTAAAGGCAGATGTCTTGGCCCGCCTTGCTCCAATCAGCTGTCCTAATGTTGATCCACTTCTCTACAGGTAACATATCCCATAATTACCAATCCTTTTTGTTGTGATACTTTTGCCACATGTTACTACTAGACTGAGGAGAGTGTCCAGTAGCAGAGGGTTGGCTTCGCTTCTGCTTATAGATTGTGTTGTTAAACAGAATGTCGAGTGTTGATCTGGGTCAATCGCAACCTTCAGACTGGCTTTAAGGCCGTATGTCTAATGACTAAAAGACACCCAAAGCCGTTCCTGTAAAGGATACACGTATGTATCCTTGGCCTGGAGTTGCTTAGGCTTCTTCTCTTATATACTACTTATTGTGACTGTGGGTACAATGGGGATAGAGGAGATAAACATCTGGACGCTGTCTTGAGGGAACTTCAACATTAATTACAAGGATGAATCGATTCTGCTACCAAAGTGTGCCTTTTTTTGTGTCCTTTGTAACAATGTATTGTCATGAGTGAGGTCACCAGGTCATTTTTCCGTCTAGGGGAAGCTCATTCTGTGATGGCACTGGTCGGTGATGACGTCACACTGTCGTACGACACAAAGCAGTTGAAAAACATCAGCGAGGAGACAGTTGAGTGGTCCAGGGCGGACCTGAAGCCTGATCTTGTCCATCTGCATGACGACCGTCAGACCTTTTATAAACTGCAGAACCCAGCATACAGAGGGAGAACGGTGCTGTCAGAAGAAGACCTGGAGAGAGGAATTATCTCCATCAGACTGTCCCGCGTGCGACTGGCCGATGAAGGCAACTACACCTGCCTGTTCCCGTCCACAACCAGTACACTGTCGAACTACTTGTAGGTAAGACTGCTACCAGTAGGTTGGGGTTCAATAGTTTTGAGTGGGTGAGAGGGTGGGGGATGTTCTAAATGGTAAGACAGATTCTCGTTGAGATAGATTCAGATTTAGAAGGTAAGACATTCTAGTGGGAAAGTGTGTTTCTTCTGCTTCTTTGTTTCTTGTTTTTCTGACATCTTTTTATGAACACTTGCAGAGCAAAATCAGGAAAGACTTATTTATTTTTTGTACTTTTGTATTTTGGGTTTTAATAATTTCACACTAAAATCAAACCATCCTCCATCCATCTTCCCCCGCTTATCCGTAATCGGGTCGCGGAGGTAGCAGCTTCAGCAGGGGACTCCAAACTTCTCTCTCCCTGGCAACATCGACTAGCTCTGACTGGGGGATCCCCAGGCGTCCCCAGGCCAGTGTGGAGATGTAATCACCCCACCTGTACCTCGGTCTGCCCCGTGGTCTCTTCCCAGTTGGATGTGCCTGGAAAACCTCCCTCGGGAGGCGACCAGGAAGCATCCTTACTAGATGCCCGAACCACCTCAACTGGTTCCTTTCTACGCGAAGGAGCAGCGGCTCTACTCTGAGTCTCTCACGAGTGACTGAGCTTCTCACCCTATCCCTCAGGAAAATACCAGCCACCCTCCTGAGGAAACTCATTTTGGCCGCTTGTATTCGCGATCTCGTCCTATCGGTCATGACCCATTGTTCATGGCCATAGGTGAGGGTAGGAACGAAGACTGATCAGTAGATCGAGAGCTCTCTTTTGGTTACAAAGGTGCAGCCCTGGCGGAGGCCAACACCCACTGAGAACAGGCCCGACTTCCTACCGAGAATCCGGACACAGCTCTTGCTTTGGGAGTAGAGAGATTGGATGGCCCTCAACAGTGACCCCCGCACCCCATACTCCCGCAGCACCCCCCACAGTATTTCCTGAGGGACCCGATCATATGCCTTCTCCAAATCCACAAAACACATGTAGACCGGATGGGCATACTCCCAATTCCCCTCCAGGATCCTTGCAAGAGTGAAAAGCTGGTCCATTGTTCCACGACCAGGGCGGAACCCGAATTGTTCCTCTTCAATCTGAGGTTCGACTATCGGCCGAACCCTCCTTTCCAGCACCTTGGAGTAGACTTTCCCAGGGAGGCTGAGTAATGTGATACCCCTGTAATTGGCACACACCCTCTGGTCACCCTTTTTGAACAGGGGTACCACCACCCCCGTTTGCCACTCCTCAGGCACTGTCCCAGACTTCCACGCCATGTTGAAAAGACGTGTCATCCATGACAGCCCCTCAACACCCAGAGCCTTTAGCATTTCTGGACGGATCTCATCAACCCCTGGGGCTTTGCCACTGCAGAGATGTATGACTATCGCAGTGACTTCCTCCAGGGAGATTGATGTTTGCCGTCCTTCATCCTCCAGCTCTATCTCTACCATTGAGGGTGTAGTTGGGTTAAGAAGTTCCTCAAAGTGCTCCTTCCACCGCCCGATCACCTCCTCAGTTGAGGTCAGCAATGCCCCACCCTTACTGTACACAGCTTGGATGGATCCACGCTTCCCTCTCCTGAGGCGCCGGATTGTTTGCCAGAAACACTTTGGTGCCGACTGAAAGTCCTTCTCCATGGTTTCTCCGAATTCCTGCCACACCTGCTGCTTTGCCTCCGCTACAGCCGAGGCTGCCGTCCTCTTGGCCTGTCGATACCTCGCAACTGAGTCCGGAGTCTCACAGGCTAACATAGCCCGGAAGGCCTCCTTCTTCAGCCGGACGGCTTCCCTGACCACCTGTGTCCACCACGAAGTCCGAGGGTTGCCGCCCCTTGAGGCACCAATGACCTTGAGGCCGCAGCTTCGGCAATAGAAGCTTTGAACAATGACCACTCTGGCTCAATGCCTCCAGCCTCCACAGAGATGCCCGAAACATTCCGCCGGAGGTGGGAGTTGAATGTCTCCCGGACAGGGGCATCCACCAGACGTTCCCAGTTCACCCGCACTACACGTTTGGGCTTACCAGGTCTGTCCAGAGGCTTCCCCCGCCATCTTACCCAACTCACCACCAGATGGTGATCGGTTGACAGCTCTGCCCCTCTCTTCACCCGAGTGTCCAAAACATGCGGCCTCAGGCCAGATGACACGATAACTAAATCGATCATTGATCTTCGGCCTAAGGTACTGTACCAGGTATGGTACCATGTACACTTATGAGCATCCTTATGTTTGAACATGGTGTTTGTTATGGCCAATCCATGACTAGCACAGAAATCCAATAACAAAACCCCACTCCGGTTCAGATCAGGTAGGCCGTTCATCCGCAACACGCCCAAGTTTCCCCATCGTTACCCACGTGTGCGTTGAAGTCTCCCAGGAGACTATAGAGTCCCCTTCAGGAACCCCATGCAGGACTCCATCCAGGGTGTGCAAGAAGGCGGGTTATTCCAAACTGTTGTTTGGTGCATAGGCACAAACAACAGTCAGAGTTTTCGCTCCCATGACCCTAAGGCAGGGCTGGACTGGCATACCAAATGCCCGGTGGGCCGCGGTAGTTTTGGGCCGAGCCGGCCGGCAAAATAAATAAAAAATAAAAATGATTTTATTTTTTTTTACCAGCCGGCCCGGCCAAAAGCTACCATCAACAGTGGGCCTGTCTGGGCCAAAAATGCCAGGGCCAAATTTTTGTCCCTCCAGCCCTGCCCTAAGGTGTGGGGATGCTACCCTCTCGTCCACCGGGGTAAACTCCAACAAAGCGGCACTCAGCCGGGAACTTGTGAGTATCCCCACACCCCTGCCCGGCGCCTCACACCCTGAGCAACTCCAGAGAAGGAAAGAGTCCAACCCCTATCCAGGAGTTTAGTTCCAGAGCCAGTGCTGTGCGTAGAGGTAAGCCCCACCAGATCTAATTGGTAGCGCTCCACCTCCCGCACAAGCTCAGGTCCTTCCCCCCCAGAGAGGTGACATTCCACGTCCCCAAAGCGAGTCTCTGTTGGCTGGGTTTGGTCCGTCGAGGCCCCCTGCCTTCACTGCCTCCTAACTGGCAGCGCACCCGACCCCAGCAGTTCTTCCCGTAGGTGGTGGGTCCGCGGGAAGGAGAAGTGGCCACGTTGCTTTTTCGGGCTATGCCCGACCGGGCTCCGTGGCTAACCCGGCCACCAGGCGCTCGCTGACGGGCTTTCCAGGCCTGGCTCCGGAAAGGGGCCCCGGGCTTCCTCCAGGCAGGGTATCAAACCATCCTAACTCCTTCTAATAGATGATAATGTGATTGCCTCACCAAGTCCACATGGGCGGGCTTTACATTTCAACCAATGAAATACAGTTTTAACTTTTAATGAGCAGGTATTCCCACAACCGCCAATCAACTGGTTCATAATATTTATCTTCTGCGTCACACAATGTTAACTGAGATCACAGAAAACTTTTGAGATCTAGGAGAAATGTATGTTGGATCTACATGAACATATCCAACATACTTATTATCGCTGCAAATCATTATGCTAAAATATTTTTGTTAGCAGATATTGAAATCGGTTGTAATATTATGCGAGACTGATGTCCTAATCAGATTAAAATCCAAAGAGGCCAAAAGCCGGAGCAAACCAACGTGAAATGGACTTGACAGGTGTAACAAATATAGAAGTATAATCTCCCCCTAATCCCAACCCCACCTCTCAGGTGCAGCCTCCTCCCCAGTCATCACCCTGGAGGATGTCAACAGCAGTGGCCTGGTTCTGGGCTGCCGGTCTGCTGACTGGTACCCACGACCACAGCTCTCCTGGTGGTACCATGAGGGCAATGAAAGACTCCCCCTGCCTGCTGTAACCATGACTACCACCCAAGACCCCAACCGCCTCTACAACATTAACAGCACCGTGGTGGTGGAGAGGAGCCTGAGCTCCCACTTCACCTGTAGAGTTCACCAGGAGCTCTTCAACCAGACCAGGGAAACGGAGATGCGCCTTCCTAGTAGGTCCTGTTATGTGATGAGATGTCACCTTGGCTGGACGTAGCATCACCATTGGTTTAAGCGTGAAGAAGGTTGAAGATTGCACATTTACGAAGCAGCGCCGTTTAATTTGAGATTTGAGCAGCAACAGACAACACAGGGACAGTGTAAAACATTGAGTGCAGAATAAATGCCTCACACTATGACCAAAACTCATTCATATCAATCATCAATCCAGGGTGTCATAATAACCTTCCATCAAACCTTTTGATGGAAGGTAATTGTCAACCAAGACCTCGGAAATACCAAAATCCTAACCATACAAAGACATTGATTGGCTTTGTACGACAAACTAAAGGCTGTTGGAGTTTCTACATGCTAGTCGCTTCCTCATGAGATGTCATGGCTGCCTCTTGACTTCCAAATAGGCCTGCAGTGGAATGTTATAGTCAGCTGTGATGTTATTAACGGTATGTTAATGTGCTTGCTTTGCAGAAAACCTTTTTTTGGTTCATCAGTCTTGTCGAGGTACGCCTGGGGTGTGGGCTGCTATGGGGACACTAATTGCGGCCTCCATGGTGGCTTTGGTGATCGGTGAGTTCATAGTATTTGTAGGATACTGTGATGCTTTTATTTCTTACATGTTCTCTGACTGTTCTTTCCAGCCTACAGAAAACATTTCAAAACTCCCAAAGAGAACCAGATGGCCCAAGGTGTTTCATCGGACCAAGATGAAGATCTCAGTCAGTCTAAGTCACATACACACAAGCTTCCACGGCCACTAGGTGTCTCTAGCTAGCTGCCACTGCAATAGATGCAGGCATCACGGTTGACTAAAACATTAGGTGAGATTAATAGTTCACGAGGTGCCTGTTAATTACAAACTAATTGTAATCTAATGTGAATTACAGAACCGTTAGATGCATTCTGCCTTGGGATTGGTTGAGTGCCTTACTTGCCAAGCTGTGTTAAATTGTTCCAAAGATGATGTTTATTGTGATTCTGTAAATATCATTAGGTATAATCGATTGATTTTGTGGGGTATTCTTTTTTGTATGGTTTAACAGGGTTAGGGTGTTCAGATCCGTCTGTGTCTTCTCATTGTTTTTTAAATGAAGGTGCCTGACCAGAACCTCACCTACTTAATGCAAATTATTATTATTATTATTATTTTTTTAATAAAACACACTTCAACTACTCCAATTTTGATTTAGAGATGTAAGGGAGTGACTTATGTTGCCAGTAGAGGGCAAACCAAGGTTTTGTTGCTTGTGATTTGCCGTAGTGCAAGCCTTTTTGACCCTCCACAGCCACCGTAGGTTATGTTTCTGAAGGTAAGGAGGGACTGGACCATTTATGTAAATTCAATGTTTAAACATTGTTTCAACATTGGATTTAGATAAATGGTTCAGTCCTTCCAATACGTTGGATCATGCTCAACAGAAGCTGTTCTGTCACCCATGTGGCACACAGAGGAGGAGGGATGGGCGGGTTTGTTTTGCGTCAGTGAAATGCAAGGGCGGGGGAGGGGAGTCACGTGACCGGGAGAACAGGATTGGGGATGGGTCTGATGTCTGGCTCCACCAATCCGTGGCCGGGGACTAGAATGCACTAGAAT